>JAOUZG010050968.1:15988710-16072302 GCA_026289955.1 Argiope argentata
ACAGGGATAGTTAAAGTTTTAATACTCTTTATTAAGCTTTCTAATTCAACACTTGATGAATTCGAATCCATGATTTCAATATTTTGTGTATTATTTAATGACTCGTTTTTTACCTTTGCTAACTCTATTTCTTTCTCTATTTGACTCAATTTTACCCTTTCTAGTTCTAATTTCAATTCATTTTCCATTTTTTCTCTTTCAATTTTATCCTTTTCTTGCACTAGCTGTGCCTGAGTATCAGCTATTACTTGATCTACTAGACCCTGAACTACTTCAGTTTGTGTTTTAAACACTTCACTTTTCTCAATCATCTCTCTCAACTGAATTACTTTCGCATTATCAGGAACGGAAAGCCCTAACTCTTCAGCGATAATCCGCAACTCCTCTTTCTTTAACTTAGTACTCAACGGCATTGTTGATATAAGTGAAAATAACTTTTACATACAACTTCTCACAATTTATATCTTTTTTACTGCTAATTTCGCAATCACAAGGAAACTGTCGAATCGAAACTACAACACAATTACACTATGAATTCCAAAAACGAAACCGAAACCTTATCAGACACTACTTCCAAACTTAGATAACACTTTTCACAACAAAATACACTGACGGGATTTACCAATTCTAATCCAATGCAAGAGTTCTGAAACGAAACGAACAAGAAATCAACTTTATCAGCAATGCTACTTTCAACTATTTTCCAGCTGCACAGGTATTACACTGACAAAAAGAACTAATCCTAAAGCAAAAGTAACTAAATTCTCATAACAATATCAACACACTACAACTATTTCTTACACAATATAATATCAATACAAAATCTCAAATTCAATTTCACATAAACAACAAATAATCCACAATTAAATCACAATAATTATGAATATTTCACCTTAATCTCTTTATCCGAAATTGTATAACTCAATACTCCAAAAAATATTACCATATTAAATTCTATCGCATATCTCAATCCTTTTGATTCCAATGTAAGTCAAACTAGCCATTCAAAATTCCAAAGGTCGCACCTCTTTCTCCGGCTCGCATACGGACCAAAATGTTATTTCTTCACTCAACACATCGACGGACCATATTAATACTCCTCATAACATCTTCATTGGGTTAAGGATCTCTAAAATAATACTCCTCAAATGAAATCACACCAATTTAAAAAACAACCATCTTTTATTAAAACACAACTAACGTTCCTAGAACAACACAGTAATAAATATATATACAGCACGTGACACGTAATTGCATTGAGTCACGTGATTGAACGAGATGGAGAAATGCGCGTGAACAATATGAAAATATTATATTTATCATTAGAAATACAGCTGGATATGGAAATTGATATAATTGATGCTGTGAAATTATTGATATATTGATTGAATTTCTAAGATAGGGATTATAGAATTTATAGAAAATTTTTATTGATACTTTTTTATGAATCTTACCTGGATTTCAAGTATTGTTTTTGTTTTAAAATTACTTTTGATATTGTACTGCTATATTTAGTTAGTTCTAAGATTGTATGAAAAGAAGAAATTTGAAAAGTCTAGAGCTGTTATTTGTATAGCAATAATTAAATTCACAAATAAATTAGAATGCAAATTTGATGAGCAATCTGTTGATAATTTACAAAGACATTCAGAATATTTAATTAATATTTAAAACAATTAAGAGAATTGGATAGAAAGATCCAAAAAATTATTTGAGAAGAAAACGAATTCGATACAGAAATAGAATCTGCTTTTCAATATAATGAAAGAATTACTATATTATGTTCTAAAATTTCGATACAAATGAAAAAACTGTCTAAAATTGATTCTAGTATTTCATTGCTGTTGAATGCAAATTTGGCATTGAATACACAAAGTGATTCGTTAAATCATTCGATTATTGAATTCCTCTATTAATTTTAAAGGAAATGATAATTCTCATTTACCTAAACTGAGTATCGACCAATAATTCGGTTACCCATATTTATGGTTTAAATTTTGGAATTAAGTCCAAAACTTTATTGACAAAAATGAATCCTTAACAAAAATAGACACATTTGCTTATCTGGTGTCCTTGTTAGGATGATCTACCGGTAATTTGGCGAATGGCTTCACATTATCCAACGGAAATTATGATAAAGCTTTAATGTTATGCCATTTACGAGATATCTCTTAGGATATTGCTGTAAAATCAAGTGTTTATAAATTCTACTTTCAGTGAATGAGTTAAAAAATTATATTTGGCAGAGAGGAGCTTGTCATAAATGCTCACATGTCAAAATTATTAAATCCGGAATATTTCGTCATTTGCTTCAGCTTCAATTATGACCCGAAGATTTAGTTTAAACTTTAATATAAAACATTTAGAAAAAAAAAAAAAACAGAGGAAAGTAAATCCAGTATAGAAAAGTTGTTATAATGTTTGAAAATTGAAATTCAATGTCGAGAATTGTCTAATTTGCTAAATAGCTCGAAAGGTGAAAGAGAAAACTCCATTGCTTATAAAGTTGCCTTTAAAATTTCTAGATGCAATTAAAATAATTCATACGATAAAAAGAACGTTGCAAATGACAGACAATATAATAGAAATCGTATTCTATGGAATAATTATTCTTCAAAAGTTCATAAATATTTAATATCAATTAAAAAGAAAAAGTGCGTATTTTATACTGGTAAACATATTTCAGAATTTTCTGAGGATTTAAAAATAGATGGAAAAACAAGTAATATAAAAAACAATTTTTTTAATTAATTCCTAATTAGGTAAATAAGAAAAATTTTATTTTTGGCTACTTTTTATTAAATAATTACAATTGTTGTTGTTCTCGTGTTCCTCTTTACAACGGAAGGAGGAGTGCTGTAGTTTTTGAGGGAATTATCCCTAAGCAATCGAGGGCAGAAGTCCTACTTCTGGATCACATGCATCACAAATCCTTCTTACGGGCCATACTTCATTCATGCAATTCATTTATTCATCCCCAGATCGTAATTTAGATCTGAAACAGAGAATGAACGCCTTTGACCAAGCACCCCCCAGTGGTATTACTCTCCACAAGGAGAACTTTTTGATCACGACAGATTGAACGCCCACCACACACGGAGAATCTTCGGCTGGCAGGTTCGAACTCGCAGCCCAAGGGTTGCGAATACAACACCCTACCAAAGAGGATATACGGACCTAACAATTACAGTTAGTATAAATTCTTGATTTAAAAAAGTATACTAGCACTTAATGATCCGATATCATTGTCACTTTTGTTGCTAGAATAAACGTCCACCTATATGTGTTCAAAAATCGAGGAAGTTGGTATAGAATCAGTTCTATGCATAGCTTTGGAATTATTTGCCACAGGTATTAAAGAATATTTGTTTATTTGTAGAGCAGAAGTCGAAACCTCCGAATGCGAGGATACCCAAAATTTGGATTTTCATGGCATTGTTTCATTTTGTTTTCCAGCTGGGGAGTTCAGGTTTCTTTTTTATATTTCTTGTTCTTGTGAAGCTGAAGCAACATCCCTAACTGGAACGGACACAGTTTCATTTTGAATAATACATAGTGTAGGTGAATTAGAACAAGAGTGTATTGCGGAAATTGTAATGGATTTATCAAAAGCCAAAGAATCCCTCGATGTATCAAAACATTTTGGCTACTTAGCCTGAGTTGTAGAACCATAGTTAACACTTATAGGGGTTTGGGATTTCACAAATTTCCGAGTTGCGCGTAAGTTATCTGCTTTTTTTTTGTACTAATTATTTCTTTTTCAAGCAACAAGGTCAGGCAATTTTCAGAGTACGCGGTATGTGCATTTTTATAATTACACACTTTTCTTCAGAGGTGCTTTGAGCATTGTCATGAACGGCATATGATAAAAGGGCGCAGGTCAATGATCCGCCGCAAGAAGTTTTAGAATTCCCAAAACGTTGGCATTTGAAACAATGAAGAGGACTAGGAATATATGGTCTACCTGGAAGACGGCTATAGCCTGCTTTAATATACTTGGAGATATCTTAAAAAGTAAATGTCAAAATCAAATATTTTGTCTGATGGTGTTCGCAATCTCTCTGGATTCATATTCATTTTACGTGACTCACCCCTTGGCTTTTCAATTCTTTGAGGATTTCTTCCATTTCAACATTAAGCAATTCTCCGCAGGATATAACTCCCTTGGAGGAATTTAAAGGAACATGCGATGAACTGGTGTTTTGAATGAAGCAAATGCCCTCAATTTCATTATTTATTCTGAGTGAGTCCGTTACTGAATTTCCACTAGCAAGTATCCAGAACGAAGTGAATTTCTTAGTGCATTTTCCTTCTCTGATATTACCAACGATGCTTTTTTGAACAGAGAAAGGAGATATCGATAGAAAATTCGCCTGGATATTCTTCACAAGAAAAGAAAAAAAAATTTCGGAAAGATAGCCGTCATTGAATTGTTCGAAACAATTTGTTGTCCACCTGAAGGAGTAGGTTTCCTTTTGCCCATACTACACTGGTAGAAATGTGGCCCGACGGTCCCGCCCACCACGGAGTTCAATAAGGGATGGCAGCCACCGATAGTGGCGCAGACACGTACTGACATTCGTGTACAGGCCATACACGTCCAATAAATCATGAAACGCCCCTAAAAAGGGGGTAGGGGTGATTAGTCTAGGTTTGATAAAAACATGCTATATGTTGGCAAGAATATTTGACGGAAAAATGCATTGGTATTTTATCTAAATTTTGATGCTTAAACGAAAGGAAAAATCTAGGGCGTTAGATTCGAATACCTTGGGCTGTAAGTTCGAACCCAACCGAAGACTCTCCGTGCGTATGGTGGCTGGCACACGTTAAATCTGTCATGGTCACAAAGTCCTCCATGTCGTGAGTAATCTGGGGGTACTGGGTCAGAGGTGATCGTTCTCTGTTCGAGATCTAAATTACGATCTGTGGAGGATGAATGAAATGCATGAATGAAGTCCGCCAGTAAAAAGGGCTTGTGACGTGTGTGAGCTAGAAGTCAAATTTCAGTCCAAGGGTGTTCAGCGGTCCATACCCTCAGAAGCTACTCCTCTCCTTCCGTTTTAAAGCGGAACACAAGAGCAACAACAATATACTTTGGAGTATAGAAAAGTCATCTTCGGAGCGATTTTCAAGAGATTATCTTTTTAATGATACCAAATTTTTTACCATATAAATTTTCTTTCAATATTTAATTTTTTTTAAATATTGCAAACTTATTTTGTAATAATATATTTCATTGAAAAAAAATTGAAAACCGATCACACACATATTTCACCTTTTTTCCTCTCTTTTTGTAGCCAGAATAAGATTATTAGGTACATTTTTCCATGATGAGTAAGTTTCAAGATGAAGTGTGCTTGTATTAATTTTTTATTTTGTTTTACAAATGAGATTTAATTTCAGAATGAAGCAAAATTTAACATTTTTTTAATACCTCATTTTAAAATATTGCTGCTTTTACCTGTGACATAATTGAAAAAATAAATATTATGTGCATAAAATATAGATAGAAAAACAGGAAATAGAGCAAGTGCAAAGCAGAAGGAAGTTAAAAACAGTGTAAGGCTATTTCTCAAGTATATATTATGTAAATTAAGTCACTGATATACCATATGTTTCAGAACTATCGACATTAAATTAAAGATTATTCTATATTAAAATAAGACATTAAATATTAAATAAACTTGACATATAATTGCTAGTACATGATCTACAAACTGGGTTATTATGCTTTACTTCATTTTGTATCCCTTATCTTCAAAAAAAATTTCTCTTTGCATTAGGAGAAAGTGTAAAGCATTTCTTTACGTAAATTATATTTAATACTAGCCGCCTTTGGCGACCAGTCGGTTCGCCAGTATTAATGCTCGCTAAAATTTTTATATAATATTTTATGTAGCTTTGTCTCATAACAGGTTTTTCCCCTAAATATTTTTAAACCAAACAAATTTTGATAATCATATAATTCATTTATTGTATTATTTTCTTCATATGATCTGTTCATTGTACTACTCATCTTTCTGTTTCTATCCGAGCAATGATTGTCCCGGGATTGATACCTTACTTAAATGGTGGAGGAAAAAGTCTAAAATTCTACGTTTTTATAGAATAATGAGATTCAAATTTTCATAAATGTAAACATACTAAACAAATAAAGACACAATTGGTTTTCAAGAGATGCGAAAGTTTAAAAACAGCTTGGAAAGTGCCGCTCTCAGAGGAAATAATGGTGACTCACACAACCCTTCTTTTCATTCTTTTTTTTTTCTTCCCTGCCCAGATTTTATTTTGAGCAGGCATAAATTAAATATCTATACAGACTAATAATAAAAGCAACCATTTTCTTTCTTTTTTAAACATCCCGTTATCTATAAATGAAAGCCAACTGACTTTGTGTATTTCTTTCTAAACAAATCATAATTTATTACTTCCTGCTATCTTACTCGGTGTGGGGGGAAGGAAATGAAGAGTTTTGGCGAGAAAGTAAGAAAAGTGTCGTTTTAACTATTTTCCTCGCAGTTTTTCCATTTTTTCTCTCCATAAGAACCATCCTCGTGTCTTAACAAAACTATTAAACAAAAAATTAACCGAATCGATCGAGCCGTTCTCCAGTTTTGCGCTTAGCAACGCATTTCGAGATCCATTTTTATTATAATAGATTAGTAATATATGAATTTAATAATAAATTGATGCTAAATAATGTTAGGAATATTTTTATACTTTAAGTATATTGAACATTCCTTGTGAGAGGCTACTTTGACAGTAATTTTAAAATATAAATTTGATCTAAGAAATAAATAAAATTATTTTTTGTGGGTTATAGATTTAATGTTCTGTCAAACATTCCTTCAAATTTAATACAAAATAACCAAAATTTTCGCCCGTTTTTTTTAATTATTATTTTTAAGAAGAAAAAAAATTGCAGCTTTTACAAGAGTATTATAATGCGATTTTTTTCATTTAACAATATATTAATAGAAAATAATTCATTTCATTTTAATAACACAATAGCAAATGTCTATAACAAAAATATACTAAAGATTTAATCGATATTTCATAAATTATGGTTAAAAATAAATTGCAGAAATAAAAGTGAATGTTCACTTATATAATTATGAGGAATTAAAACATCTTTTTAAAAGCTTCTTTGATGTTACAGCAAGAATTTCTCCTGTAATAACCGAAGTTTGACTTTATATCTTTTAATAAAGAAACTAATGTTCTAAATTCATTTGTTCTTGAAATCTTATATTGATCAAACTATGGATTCATTGTGAGGTAACCAGACTTTTTTTTACAGAAAAATGTCTACAGCAAGCAAATTGTTTTCATGAAAGAATAAAAAAATGCTTAAGAACAACCAACTCAATGGGCACATTAAGGCCATTTCTAATACATGTGATTTAATTCCCGAGAGATTTGAATCTATAATACGAAAATTGTAATGTCAACAGTCGAAAAACATAATTTAAAACATTCTAATAAAGGGGGGATGCATTTTTAAATAGGCAAAGTTGGCACTTCAACTTTGGAAATTTTTTAAGTTTTAAAAAGTTATTTAGTTTTATACTGTCATTTATTGATAGAGGGCCATGCAATCAAATTTATTCAAGTCAAAATCACATACTGCTTAAATTAATTTTGGAACTTTTACTTAATTATCATTAAAATTTCCTAATTACCATTTACAAGTTATTCTTTATGCTATTTTATAATTCTAAAAAATTTGTAACTTTTAAGTTTTTGAAAAAAGTCCCCACCTTTAACAATATTATTTAAAATGTTTGAAAGATAGTTGCCTTATGTTTTTAATATTTTGCTTAAAGTTAATTTTACATTTTAAGTGTGTAGTTATATATATATATATGCAAAATATTGAAATTGATGTTTTAGAAAGGGGCTTGCGACAGCATTTTTTAAAATTTGGGACTTAAAGCTGCTGAATAAAAATTAAATTAAAATCGATAAAGAATTTGGAGGGAAAGACTTCGAGAGTTGCATTATCTGAGAGCCCCTGGAAAGTTTAAAACGGCCTTGATTTTTTATGAAATTGGAAATACATTTTTTTTAATATGGAGAAAAAAAGCATAGTTAATCAGTAAAAATTTATAATAAAAGTTTAGATGTGTGTTAATGAAGAATGTACAAACAAAATTTAATTTATCACAATTTTTAAAGTTCTTCTATGTAAAATAAGTCATGAGACTTATTTTACATATATGAATGATCTTTACAAAATTTTAAATTTCAGAAGAATATATAATGCATATATTAATGTAAAAATCATTTTTTTATTCTGTTTTATTTCTTAGCAGTAGATTTGGATTATGATTTAATAAATAGTGTATATAAAAGAAAATTATATTTCCATTCAGCTAACATCTACAGATATTCCCAGATGCATTAATATAGTTCTGTTTTAATAGGCTTTTTTTTGCACTGTGTACTTGCAGTATTTCATATACAAAATGAAAAGTTATATAATGAACAAATATTTTTTCTCTATCAGAGTAGATTTTTTAAAAAATGCAACAACATGGAAATTAATCTACAATGATAAATAGAAAATTTTAAATTTGTAATGGCACTTTTACTGATACTTTTTAAACTTAATATAACATAAAAAATTAACATCTGTGGATGAAAGCTTTTCTTACTACTTAAGGCATTCTAAGAATTGTTTTTGCAACTATTCCCTCCATACAAATCCTTCCAATGCCATTAACCTCATTTAATTACACTTCAAACTTGAAGAACAATTCATGTTTCATAGAAAAAAAAGTGGAAAAATATTCAGATAGTATCAAAATGCATGAAATTGAATTAAACAGCATGTCATAAAATATTCCAAACTGTGTTAAACATCATGTTAACTTTCGCTAAATCTGTTACTTTTAGATAAAATTTAAAATGCTGTAACATCTTATATAACGGATCCTTATCAGTAACACAGCCACCTTGTAAACAAGACCATTGATAGACAATTTTATGATTTGTTAGGAAAGTGTACTGTACGGATCAGTCATACAAAAGCAGCCACCGGCTCTAGATGCTTCAAGCCTCGGCATTTACCATAGTGCTAATCGGTATCTATACGCAGGCAGTCGCACAGGGTGATCATCACCCTTAACACCAAGTGATCCCTTCACTTGATCCTTAGAAGGCTAACCACTTAGTTGGCAACAAGCCGATTGGATAGTGTCCTTTATAGGCTGACCATGAGAAGCAAGAAGAAAACAGAAAGCGGTAGCTTCTCCTGGATAGCCCCCTCAATTGCCCTTGAGGGAAAATTTAGTTGAAAGCAACAAAAAGACGGGAGGAGAATCCGGAAGGCAGACCAAATCACTAAGGTACCTCGTGTTTGTGAATCCCATTACACTTGAAGAAGGTTTTTTTTTTTTCCTTCAGGGGTTCAGAAAATAAGAATAGATGTTGTGATTCATAGGAATCAAAATTATTACTGTCTTTATTGATTATTTAACAAAATTCATTGAAGCAGAAAGAATTGCATTTGCAAAACGGTTGGATACTGTAATTCCTTCATCCATAAACAATAAAATGCTTAATGTTGAAGTCTTTAAATATATTATTCCAAAATCAAAGAAAAGGCAATCAAAGAAGAAGTTGTTTTTTTTTACAGGACAAACATTCTAATGCCAATAAAACAAGGAGATAAGAATAAATTGTGGGAACCTGCCTCCGTTTTACCCAAAAATAATAATGAAAAATCATATAAGGTTGCAAATATTACAAATAATGCATATAACAGGAATAGGAAACAACTAATGCCCTCAATGATAATCAGAAAGCCATGTTCGATAACTAATTCAGATTTTGACTTTCCTATCAAAAATAGTGATCAGTTGGAAGATTAAGTACATAATATAAATAATAAAAATGTGAAAAAGCATTCAAATAACCAAGTTTATTGAACAAGATATGGACATAGATGTAAAAGTCCTGTATGTTAAAATGATTTTTGTAACTAACCTATAAATAATATATATAAAATAGGGTGTGTGACATCTATTTAATATCATTAAAATCAGATATTAAAATATCAGATTTATATTAAATTGTAAAAAGGTTGGCAACAGCTTATAGTTGAGATGCATGTGACGACACCATTCTGTATAAATCAATGTATATATTTTTATAGAATAAAATGTTTTATATTTTTGTCATAAACTATTGTATTCAATATACTGCAGTGTTCATGAATTTTAGAGAAAAATATAGTAGCCATGTATTCTGCCCACATCACCATATAATTAAACTTAACAACAAGTCACAAAATGGTTTTATCCTCCCTTCTAAATATAATAGATGTCAGTTTTGCTTATTTTCCAAGAACTTAAAAAGGAAAATTGAATACTTTTTTACATGCATCGAGTACATCAAGATAAAATTCTAGAACTACAGGAACCTTGTGGGAAATGGAGGAAAAGAAAAGAAGAAGAAAAAAGAAAAAAACTTATCCTTAAAAAGTTAATTTTTTCCTCTTAATGCAATGAAAAAATGTTTCAGTTTGATAATTCTTCATTCATACTTTTTTGCACAGAAAATGATAACTAAAAATATATAAACCTCAAAAAAATAGAAATGAAATCATTAAATTTTACATGAAAGGTGGTTTACCATATACTTACTGAATTAAAATTAAAAAGGTAAATATGTAATGAATGTTTCAAAGTAAATAAATTTTTGTCACTTTATTATTGTTAACTTTACACATGCGAAAAAAGAAAAAAATCCAATGCACAATGAGAAATACATAATTCAGTTGATGAAGTTTTGAAATGGAAATTTAGTACACAATGAGGGTAAAAAACAAAATTATAATATATGAAACAGGGTTTTTAATAAATTCATTATCTGCACAGTTTGCAAAAGTACTTATGCTGCAATTTTGATTATATGCTAGATTATTTAATAAATCAAATTAATAAAAAAGCCTATAATTAATTTATACATATATTGAATAAAATTTCATTTCATTTAATAACTAATAATTTTAAAACATAAAAATATTAACACAAAATTTTTAATTATTATTCATGACATAATAAACTAATGATTCAAAGTTTGAAACTGACTAAAAATTATTTTTCACACATATTTGAGAAGAAATTTTTAAAATAAACATTATCACTGAAGGGACAACAGCATTCAATTAACAGAACTTCAATTTCACACAAATATACAACACATTTACAGAACACTAAGTATTATTATAAAAAACGAAAGCATTTTGTTCAAATAATTGGGCAGGAAACATTGCCCATTATATAAAAATCAATATTTTAACTTTAAAAAATATCTTAATATTTTAAAGCAGAAAACAGTTTACATTATGCATAAAAAATTTTGAAGCAGATGATTTTATAATTGGCATTGAAAATGTTATGATTTTCCCTTTGTATGACCAACTGTAACACTAATAAAATAATCAAAAAGGAGAATTTTAGATAAACCCAATTTTCATATACCACAAGATTTACTGGCGCAAATTTTCAAAGTGATGAAGAGCAATCTTCTTGAATGCTATCTGAAATTCATAAAGCTAAAATTAGAACTCGATTATATTGAAATTTAGGAAATAATCAGTGACATATCTGAATTTTTGAATATGAAATCCCACAAAATTTACTATTTAACCAATGATTTTTTTTAATTATATAAAAGTTATTTTCACTTCTCATAATTGCATTTTTTCCCATAACAATTGAATTGAGCATCTTAAAACAATGAACTTATTTTTATCGTTATATACTTATCAATTCACTTGATAATAAATTTCTCTTTTCTGCAATCAACAGAAATAGGACAGTTAATAGAAATTCTGATTCTTATCTGTTATGCATGTTAATACTGTAAAAATAGTTGGTTTTTCTATTACACTAGCAGCTTAATGGCTACCTTTATGGTTTAGAGGAATCCAATCAAAACCATACTTCATAGAGACAGCAGGATATGAGAGTAGGGAGGTAGGTACCAGGATAAGCATTGTATTTATATATTAAACTGCATCGCATTTCCTCCCATTGAATTGAATAATTTTGTACTGAGCAATGAAACAAAAGAACAATACATTTGCATGTAAATTTTGTTTCTCATTGTTGAAATAAAGTTACTCTAGTGAGTACTAAATTTTTTTTAAATATTAAATTTCCTTCCATTTAATATTAAATTTCTTTCCATTAGCGTCTAATTTTAAACTGCTATATACTAATTTTATAATCAGTATCATTTTTCAGTACAAATTTATTCTTGTAATGTATTGAATAAAGAACTTGTATAACATTATAAAAATACTACAGTACGAATGAAAAGGTAATGTGATATTAATATTGAAGTTTCATAATCTGCTACATGAAAATAAAGATAAAACATATCATTATTGATTTTGTATCTGATGATTTTCACATGGTTATCAATCTTTTGCCTTTCAGTTTTAAGTTAATGTGTGTCAAAGTCTTTTGAATGAGAAACCTATAATTTAAAAATAATTTGAGGTGATAAGGTGAAAGTAATTTATATTTGCAATCTGCATAAATGAATTTACAAAATAACTTACTAATTTTAAGTAGCACTTTTTATGAGTAAAAGACATATTATTTAAATGTAATGACCTAAGCAATCTTTATAAAGTAATAATTAAAATAACACTACCATTAATAAAAAAAATACTTTTTAAAATTTTATTAGCAGTAAAAGAATCTGTAATTGGGACACTTACTAACTATTCAGAGAAGATACCAAATTCATTATTTCTCTTGCTGTTTAATAAATTTCTAATTTAAATGAAAAAAAAACCCGATTAAAACATAAAAGCTAACAATAGCATTTGTATTATAAATAGATGTGGCATAGGTTGAAAGTGTTGATTAAATAGCATTCCAAGCTTTTACTCAAGAAATAGTTTTCTAACATGGGTTTTCATATTGCACAGATTTATTATTTTTAATTAATTCAGAATTTAAATTAGAAAATGAAGTCTATATTGTGCTATATTTTAATATATTCATGAATATTTAATTATATGAATATCGAATGTGCTAAAGCTTCAATGGATTTATTATTTATTTATGATGATTCAATAGATTACAGATTTATTGCTTTATTTATTCATTATTATTATGTTCTATATTTATTATTAGTTAGTTTCTAAAAAAATAAATTTCTTTACTGAAAGGTTATCTTCTTTTTTTAAATGAATGAAACAAATTAAGTTTTATTAGTTAATAGTAAATGGTCAGTAATATTGTTGTAACTCATAAAAATGAATGAAATCAAACCATATTTCAACATTCATTGTTTTATAGAACAAAATTTTTATAAATTTATCAGTCATAAAATATGACATAATTGTAAATTTACTTAAATATCTTTAGATGAAAAATTAGTCCATTTAATATATTTTGAAAATAAGTCACAGCTGATAACAATTTAAAGTTGAAATAAATATATCTTAGTGTGATAATTCCTTTTAAGGGAATTATTTGAATGCAATTTTCTTATTGCAAATCACCGAAAAGTATGCCTTATTACACAAAAAAGTTTACATATATTTTTCTTTTAAATGTATTATAGAGTAAAAGTTTTTTAATTCTGCTTCTCTTCAAATCAAGATTAGTTTTCAAAACTGTTAGGCCATATTATGAAGTACATTATACCCATACTTGAAGTTTCCACTGCCCATTTCAAAAAGGAAAAATCTTGTAATAATTAATATGAACTAAATATTAAGAGTTGTGAGGAATGTTTTCGAAAACAATAAATGTATTATATTCATATAATCAAATAAATAAGTTTTGAGACACATTTTTTCTTTTGCAACAATAGTGTCTATTATATGTTAATGGGGAGGGGGGAATGATGTTCCCATAATGCTTAGAAACTTTTATATAAAGGAATAATAGTTAAAACATTATAACGAAATTATTTAGCTGACATAAACCATTAAATAATCAGCTTTGAAGACCAGGTTTTAATAGAAATAGTCTTTAAACCAGAAATGCATTTTTAAATGAAGTACAAGATTCAAAAATATCAAGAAATTCAGATTCTTGTAGAGAACAGTTAAAAGGTATTTCAAGGTAAAGTCTTAAACTTTCAATTAGTACTGAAAAAGAACAATGTCTTATTTTTTCCTCAGCATTGTAGGTATTTAAAGAATTTCAAAGAAAATTTTGGAAAGAATGAAATAAAATTCAAACTAAACAATCATTCCTTAAAGAAGAAAAAGATGCTGAATGAAATGATTTAAATTAAAGCGTAGGATCTTACTGTCCAATTATCTTTATAATTTAGCATTCAAAAGAATTCTGATAATATAAATAAACAATGATTAGAATCCAAATTTTGGACCAAGAAAATTTCAATAATTTCTTTTTTTTTTTCCTCTACAGAAATATTCTTTCATTATCAAATAAAAACTTTATTATTACACATTTTGACAATTCATGACTCTTTTTGCTACTTACCTAATTTCACTAATTCTTATTATTCATAAGCAACTAAAATTACACAATTACCTTCATAATTCTAAAAAATCAAGCTGGTTCAGCTTTCATGATATTCATTATGGCATGATCAATAATTTCATCCATAATGATCTGGTAAGCTTGCTAAAATAACAGAACAGAAAGATTAAGAGAAATAATGGAAGCAATAAAAAACTTATACAAAATATCATATACAAAAATTATATTTCAGAAGCAAATAAATAAAAAATTTCTGTGCATTTATAAAAATTCTTTAGAGTTAACTATGAATAATTTGAAAACTGAAGCTGAAGTTTACAAAACATATTTTTAAAATGGTTAATATACATTCTCAAATTTTCAACATTCAACTGACTATTATAAATTAAAGATTAAAAATGATAACCAATGTAAGCTCTAAAAAAATTTCAAATATTATTTCTCACACTAAAATATCAAACAAGTCAGGTTTTTAGTATACATGAAGAGAACTTATTTATCAACCTTTAAATGATTCAAAACAATATAAACAAAGGAATGTGTTCTCCCCAAATGCTGATAAAACAGCCATTTTGTCAATGTGATTTCCGAAGAATTTTACTTTTGACACTTTTAAAGTTTAAATTATAACTTTCAGTAGCTAAACTTCATTAATATACTAACTCAACAATTTTCACATTATATATATATATATATATATATATATATATATATATATATATATATATATAGAGAGAGAGAGAGAGAGAGAGAGAGAGAGAGAGAGAGAGAGAGAGAGAGAGAGAGAGATGTATTAAAAATAATTAGACACATAAAATTCTGCTAAAATATAAAAGATTTTTTTTTAAATTTTATGTTTTTTTATCAGTAGATGTTATTACTGTTAAGAGACAAGTGGCATTAAAAAATGTTTAATTTCTATTATGCCTGGATATAACTTTAAATTAAATGATTTTTCATTTTAAAATTTCACAAGATTTTAGGAAATGTTATACACCTCTGAATTAAATCAAAAGAAATGACTTTTAAATCGATGTAATCAAAACTGTTAAAACCGAACCGGCTTAGCAGATATTCCTGTAATTACACTGAATAAAACGAATTTTGAACATCATACCAACATTTTCCCTTTTATATAAGAGATATATATTTAATATAAATTATATATAATATTATAATATGAAAAGAAGGCGAAATAAAATTGTTTATTACTAACAGACCGCAGCTGTCATTCTTCTGTTGTCATTATTTTCACTTACCATCATCTCCTTGTGCCTTTTATCTTGATCATCTGAGGGCTTCTCAGATGATGAAGATGCTTCTGTCGGTCCCGGCATTGGCAAATTATCCATCAAGCGCTAGTATATAATTGATAATCAAAGTTCAAAAGCAAGCAAGAATTTAATGCTTTCACAACAACAGATACAGCCTGTCTAACCAACGCTGAATATAGATGGCGCTGTATTAGAAATATAGATAGTTCTAGAGATGCATAATCCACCTTTTTTTAAGAAACAAATAATTTTGCTATTGCTATTTTTAAATATTTGTTCCAAATATCGGTTATTTCAATCATATTATTAATTGAAAATTAATTATTATTAAATTGAAAATTCATTAATTATAATTAATACTTAATTTAATAATGTAAGAAACGAGTGGTCAAATTAATTTATCTATTTCAACTAATTCTTTTAAACTTTTTTGAATACTATTTATTTAATTTATTTATTAGAATAAAGAATTTTCTGAAAGCGTTGAATTAAAAATAAATGCCATTTATTTAAAATATTCCACTTATTTCTAAATTGTACTAATAGATGGCGCCAGCAAAGTAAATAAACTTTGATCTTCATACGATAGCGGTTTGTCAAATGTGAATATTGGAAAGTCAAGATCGCTACGATTGAGGGGAAGGGTGACTAATTTTGCAATACGTAAGAGATATTTAATATGCTTCATAAATGTTAAAAACATTAAAAAATAGCATTAAAATTAACTAATAATATACCCAGTCATGTATTCATATCTAAGATTTGAGAATGAAAAGCTTCTGGTATAATGGCTGGTTCTCATCATTCTAGTGGGTACAGAAATGGTATGGGGTCAACTACGCCCCCCCCCCCCAATGATGATGGGACATGCTTCCCTTGGGAGGGCTGTACCATGGCCAGTGATAGCCCTTAGGTCCCATTCTTATTTCTTATCAATACTGCCGTGACAATCCGGCCATTCAGATTTTTACAAATGTCTGAAAGCAGGTCGTATTGGGTGATTCCCCTTTAGATCCAACAATGTGCTCTTATCACGAAAACATTTTTCTCCAGTTAACCGTAGTAAATCCGTCAGAATATCAAGAACATGATGCCGAATATTATACTTTATATCAATCCTTTTGCCCGCGGATATTGTCCTTCAGTAAACCTGTCGACCAAAAGTCGCGAGGATTGGTATATGACGAATCAGGAAGCCTTGCTACTGGGAAATGATAGCTTATTACCCGTAACTCTGTGAATGAAACAATGTATTTCCTTCTTGTGGCGATTTGTACATTATCCATTCTACCGCACCCAAATCTAGCTTCTCAACGTTAATTTCTTCTTTAAATTTTTCAACCTTACTAATTTTACTTAAGGAAAATTCTCTTTCAGCTATGGTCTATAAATAGTATAATATTATCACAATCTGAATTACTTTAAGCAATTTCTGATAATTTTCACGTGTTAATAAAGATATATCACTTCGAATTTTTAAACACTTCACATTCTACCAAACTGAAAACCACATTATTTAATTATATTAAAAAAAAAATTTTTTTTTGCAGTCACTTCTATTTTACTAGAACTGAAAGGAATGGCTTGCATCTTGTAATAGCAGGACATTGCACACCTATTCTCCAGGGATCCAAACAACACATACTCCAGCCAAGTATACTCCAGCCTTATAAATATACATTAAGAGTGAATGCATATGCAAAATCTAGGCATACGTAATTCAAATCTATCTGCTATTTTTACAAAAAGAATTTCTGATTGGCAAGTGTTTTGTTCTATCCCCAAGGAATCCAGTATTAACTTTCTGATATCGGCATATGAATCTCCGAAAAATGAAATTTAGAAATGCTCTTCTCAATTTTTAGGTCTTCAAGAGCATCACATTTAATGGCATTAAATTTTAAAATTATAGGGGATTTTTTTTTCACATTCTGTGCCAAAACTCGCAAAAGTGGAAGTATTTCTGGAAGAATATTAAAAGTGTCTGTATAATTTTTGTTAATAACAAGAAACATTTCAGTCTGATAAGTAAATCGGATCTTAGTTACTTTTTGCAACAAATGTATATGATTTAGATTTCGATGTACAAAATGTCTCCTTTTCAACATAAAATGTCACGCTATCGCATATTTCGACTGCCTGTTCAATAGCAGCTGCATTCTACTGATACCTAGTTCTGGAAAAAAAATGGAGAAGATTTTTATTTTCTGAAAATTTTAGGTAGTACAATCTTCTCTTTTCATCGGCCAGTCTTTAAATAAACAATACAAATTCGATAAAAAGAAGTTCAATATATCGTGCAAGATACAGCTACCAACATTTATTGACAATTCTGAACATTCTTTTTGTATTTATTCATTAATTAAGTCAAAAATTTTCAGTTTACTGATGTTTATTCAATTAGAATAAAATCTCTTTCAAATTCAATTTTTGAATAGAATTTCGACATATAATCTGTCTATAAAATATCCTCGGTTGTGGAATGGCCCATTAAAATTAAAGCCAAATATCTAATTTCATTATCTCTCTCTCTTTATTCCGACCCTCTCTTTTTATCATTCTAAAAACTAAAGTGTAAACCCAATTCCTTTGCTTCAAAGATTGGTTGAATGTTCATTAAGCATTAAACTATGTGTTATGTAGATTGCGATCAGTCAGACATTTAAATTAAAATCTCTTCATATATTGAATAATGCTAAATAAAATTAAATGCGATCATTTCGTTTGACTACAGGAAAACGATTTAGCAATCTTGTTAAGAACTTTTTCCAGAACAAGTCTGAAATCTTTTTGCAAGACATGCAAGGATAACTTTACTCCACACATTTCAAAAACTATTTCAGTTTTGTATCGAAACATTGTGAAGACACAAAAAGTGGCGTAAAAAAAAGTTGAAGAATGTTGATTTCATAATTGAGAGAAAATATTAATTTCAACTGATCACCCCTTTCCCCCTGAAAATCGATAATTTTAATACTACTCGAAATTTCGGAACAGCACTTTTAGAATGAGAGCTTTTTTTCACGCTTATAGAATGTTTTCTGCAATTTTAAATAAGAATTTTTCGGCAAACAAAATAATTTTCTATCTGAAATTTTTACAGAAATTTCTTTTTCTGTAATACAAGCTTAAGCGAAATTACAAAAAGTTCTTTCAAATTGATAGAAATAATTCCAAATTTAAGTCTCGTTGAAATTTACTCCTGGTATAACTAAGCTATCTTAAAAACCAACGACTTCTTATACAAGCCTTATTTTAATGCCTATTACTCTATTTTCAGATCAATTGCCTTTAATCTAAAGAAAAACATAATCTAATAACTTTTCTTCCCCTCCCTTGTCCATGAAGGAAAATAATGGTCAAAC
Source organism: Argiope argentata (assembly GCA_026289955.1). Taxonomy (NCBI): domain Eukaryota; kingdom Metazoa; phylum Arthropoda; class Arachnida; order Araneae; family Araneidae; genus Argiope; species Argiope argentata. The sequence continues at coordinate 16,007,839 of JAOUZG010050968.1, forward strand.
CAATAATTTAATTCAATAAAATTGTAGCTGCGCCATATCTATTTAATTTAATTGTAATCAGAATGATATTAAGTTGTAAAAAACTTGCTACAGTTTATAGTTGAAGCACTCGTACCACCTTTCTTGTAGAAATTACTGCACTTATTTTTCATGAAATAAAATGTTTTATATTTTTATGATAATAACTTTATAAATAAACTGAGAAGTAATTGTTTTTGTATTTGAAAAATATCACAATTTTGTATATGGACATAAGGCAATAGTCCAAACTAACCATAAGCATTTGACCCCAATTAGTATAAAGGCCAGTAAGCAAAATTTTAACATGTTTTTAGAAAATGTTATTAAAATTACTGAAATATTTATTACTGAGTGCTGACCAGATAAAAATATGTATTTTGAAGATACATTACTGAGAATATTTATTAAGATGTTGTACATGATGATCCAAAATTGTTGCATACTATGCATTCAATTGCTAAATGAGCGCTTCGAGAATTAATTTTAAAAAGCATTCAAGAATGATGGCTTAAATATACTTTTGAATTACTATAAGAAAGGTCGGAAAGAAAAAAAATCTCTCAAATTTAGGAGTTTTCCCAAAAAGATTTGTGTCTTGTTGAAGATCTTTTATTTTTAAATGATAAAGTAGTTGTACATAAGAAATTAAGGCTGAAATATTGTCTTTGATAGATGAAGCTCACCTAAGCACAGAAAAATGCAAAAGCAGAGCATAAGAGAATGTATGCGCCTGAAATGTTTCAACACAGAAAAAAATTACATTAAAGCTACAATTCAAAAACCCAGACGAATGAGCTATTCTTATCTCGTAGCCTTCCTCAGAGGCCTTTTCAGAAAATAAGAATAGATAATATGTTTCATAGGAATCAAAATTATTACTATTATTAGGGATTATTTTAAAAAATTGAATGAAGTAGAAAAAATTAATAATAAAACTATGGAGGATATATAAGATTTGAAGTAATAATTGCCCAATTTGGCGAGCAAGAGGTTACAGTTTGTGACAATTATATCTTTAATGATTATGTATTCAAGAAATCAGTCAAACGGTGGCATACCCTTATTATTCCATATCATTCGAGAATCAATGGAATGGTAGAGAAAGCTGCGGGAATTGCTAAGACATTATTTAAGAAACCACATAAGGACAATAAAAAGGCCACGGTAGCTTTGCTTGAATGTAGAAATACTCTTATTCCAGTAATAGGTTTATCTCCTACCCATCTCATGTTTAACTCTAAAATGAAAACTAAATTTTCTATAAATAGTAAACTGCTCAATGCTGAAGTCTTGAAAGATGTTATTCCAAAATAAAATTTTTAAAAAAGTTGCAAACCAAGCAAAAGTTTTATTTTGATAAAACAACTAAAATTCTAACGCTATTAAAACCTAAACAAAGAGTTCTACAAAACTTGGGAAGCTGACACTTTAATATCCAAAAATAATAATCCACGATCATATAGGATTGTAACTGCTACAAATCTTGTATATCCCAAAAATAGGAAATATCCAATACCCTCAAATATTATCAGCAAGCCAAGTTGGGTAACTATTTCAGATGCTGATTTCTCTGATGAGAATAGGGATCATTTGGAAGATTCTGTACTTAATGAAAATAATCATACGAAAAATTAATCAAATAAATGTAAAACACATAAAAAATTATTAAAGTAACCAGCAAGTTTATTAAACCACATATGGACATATATGTAAACTTCCAGTGTAGTTACATGATTTTTGTAACTGAATGAGAGGATGTGACATATCTATTAAATATAGTTGTATTAAAAACTATATAAAGTTGTAAAATGTTGACAACAGTTTATAGTTGAGGTGCATGTGCCACCATTCTTTTATAAATTAATGTATACATTTTCTTGGAACGAAACACTTTATATTTTTATGATAAACTGTTGTATTCAATTTGAACTGTAGAGTTCAGCAATTTTAGAGAATATAGAGCCCTGCATTTTTTTCACACCAAATTACAATTTGATTGAGCAAGTCACAAAATGGTTTTATCCTCTCTTCTAAATATAATGGATGTAAGTTTTGTTTAATTTCCAAAAACTTAAAAGAAAAATTGAATACTTTTTCTAGTGGATTGAATACAGCCAAATGAAATTCAAAGACTGTGGGAACCTTGTGAAAGAAAAGGCTTATCCTCACAATTTTTGTTCTTAGTACATTGAATAAATACTTCAATAAGTTATTAATTCTTGGTTAAAACTTTTCCAATTTATAACTTCACTGTGATAGTAGAGAGATTTTTACAATCCATATAGAAAATCATTACTATGAATTATATAAATCTGAGGAAATTAGAAATGAATTCATTAAATTCCACATAAAAGGTGGTTTATCATATACTTACTGAATTAAAATTAAAAAGGAAATTATATAATAAAATATTCAAACTAAAAAAATATTTTTTGTTTCTTTATTATTGATAATCTCACACATGACAAAAATGAAATTCCAATACACAGTGAAAGATACACAATTCCGTTGATGGAGTTTTTAAATATAAAATTTAGCAAACAACAAGGATTAAAAAAAAAATATTATATATGAAAGAGGGTTTATAATAAATTCACAATTTGCCTAGTTTTAGAGTAGAACATTGACGGCAAAACAATATAGCCCTTATATTGTAATTTTGACTGTGCACCAGATTATTCAAAAAATAAAATTATAAAATAAGCCTAAAATTCATTCATACATGCATCGAATAAAAATTCATTGAAATTCGAAAACATTGATAATTTTAGGGTACAAAAATATTATCAAAAACATTTGAATTACTGTCCATAACATAATAAATTAATGATTCAAATTTTAAAACTCACTAAAAATTATTTAGTACACATATACAAGAACTTTTTCAAATAATGTTAACATTATCATTGAATGGACATGAGCATTCAGTTAACAGAGCTTCAATTTCAGATATGTGTATAACATATATAAAGAACAAAAACCAATTTTATTTTTAAAAAAACAACTTTTTGTTTAAATACTTGGACAAGCACTATCTGCCATCACAGCCCAACTTAACCTAATTGGGGCTTGGGACAAAAACTTATATTTGGGCCTCCCTCTGCTTCACTATTTCAGTAATGAAGAATGTTAACTGAAGAAGGAAATGTAAAGTGAACTTTCTATTCAATTTGGTAACCCCTCTGATATAGGGGCTGTGAGAGATTGCCCTGTATGGCCCTGCATAAATCAGACTCTGTCTGTCATTGTATAATAATCATAGTTTTAACATAAGAATATGGAAAAAAAAAACTTAATATTTTAAAGAAGAAAACAGTTTAAATTACACATAAAAAATTTTAAAACATATAATTTAACTGGCATTGAAAATACTATGAATTTCCATCTATATGCACTATGACCAATTGTAACACAAGTAAAATATTCGAAAAGAGAAATTCCAAAATAAAACTATTTTTAACATACCTCTGGATTCACAGCAGTAACAGCACAAATTCATTCACACATAGGTTGAATGAAATTTCATTGGCATTTAAAAAATGATAATTTCAAAATAAAATATATATATTGTCAAAAAAGCATTTTGACTATCATCCATTTTTATTTTCATAACATTATAAAATAGTACTTCAAAGTTTAAAACTCACTAAAAATTATTTTTCACACATATATAAGAAGAAAATTTTAAAATAATGCCAAAATTATCATTGAATGGGCAAGAGCCTTCAGTAAAAAGAACTTCAATTGCATACATATATATGACACATTAACCGAACACAAAGTTTTATTACAAAAAAAAAAGCATTTTAATCAAATATTTCAGCAAGAAATATCTGCCATTATATAAAAATAATTGTTTCAACTATATAACATGAAAAAAAAAAAATCATAACATCTAAATATGGAAAACAGTTTACATTACTCATAAAAATCTTTGAAGTTAATAATTTAACTGGCATCAAAAATATTCTCAACTTCCATTTGTATGACCAACTGTAATACTATTAAAATAGTCCAAAAGGGGAATTCCAAGATAAACCCACATCTCATATACCATTGGATTCACAGGGCTTAAAGGTGCAAACTTTGAAAGTGATGAAGAGAAACCTTCTTGACTGTTATCTGCAATTCGTAAAACTAAAATTAGAACTCTATTATATTTAAATTAAGAAGAGAAGCAGTCATATCAGATTTTTTTTAATCCAAAAAATCTCAAAAATCTTACAAATTAACAAAAAGAAACAAATTTTATAAGAAAATATTTTTCCTTTCCCCTAATGTATTATGATTGCACTTTTTCCTCCAGAAAGAATTGAAATGTCAATCTTGAAACAATGAACCTATTTTTCTCATTATATACTTCCATATTTACTTTAAAATAATTTGTTATGTTTTATGCTACCAATAGAAATAGGACAGTCAACAGAAATTCTTGTCTGTTATACATGTAAATACTGTGCATATAATTGGTTTTTCTATAACACTAGCATCTTAGTGCCTACTTTTATGGGTTAGAGCAATCCAGTGAAAGCCATACTTTATAGAGAACACAAGAACATGAGAGAGAAGGGGCACCTGGGATGAGCATTGTCATTAATATGTCAAACTGTATCATATTTCTTCCAGTTGAATTAAATAATTTTCAACTGAGCAATGACAAAAAAGAACAAAGCATTTGTATGTGAATTTAGTTTCCCATTGTTAGAAACAATTTTACTTAGTCAGTATATAACAAAAATTATTAATTTTCTTACTGTTAGTGTCTAATTTTAATTGCTACATACTAATTTTATAATCAAATCACTTTGCAGTAGAAATCTAATCTTGTAATGCATTTGATAAATAACTTGTATAACATTATAAAAATACTACAATGTGAATAAAAAGGTAATGCAATATTAATATTGAAGTTCCAAACCAAATTATTATCTATTTTGTATATTATAATTTTCATATGGTTATTACTCTTGTGCCTTGTAGTTTTAAGTTAATGCATGTTAAAGACTTTTAACTGACACACCAAAAATTTAAAATAATTTGACGTGACAAATTAAAAGTAATTTATACCTGCAATCTGAATAATTGAATAAACAAAATAACTTACTGAATTTAAGTAAAACTTTTGATGAGTAGAAGGCATGTTATTAAAATGTAAAGATTTAAACCATCTTTATAAAACAATAATTAAAACAGCATTAACATAAATCTAGAAAAAGACTTTCTTAAAATATTATTAGCAAAGAAACAATCTTCTATCTCAACATTTACTAATTGTTCAGAGAAAGTACCTAACTATTTCTTTCTCTTGCTGTTGAATTAATTTCTAATAATAGTAAATGACCTATAAATAATAGTAAATGACCTATAAAATTGATAACCAATTTCAAGGAATGAAATAAAGCCATGTTTCACCATTTAATTTTTTATCAATAAACAAAGTTTTTTTGCAACAAATTTATCATGCATAAATTATGACAATTGTAAGTTTACAGAAAATATTTTTACTTGATAAATTTATTTATCAATCCATTTACTATAATTTGAAAACAAATATATCTTACTATTATGATTTTTTTTTAACAGAAAATTATTTGAAATCAATTTTCTTATTGTAAATCAGGAAAACAATGTTTTGTTACGCAAAACTGTTTAAATATGATTTTCTTTTAAACAAATCATAGAATATAAGTTTTTCAATTCCATTTATCTTCAAATCAAGATATGTTTTTCAAGCAGTTAAGCCATAACATGAAGAGCATTATATCCATACTTGAAATTTCCATGGGACATTTGAACATATAAAAAAGAAAATATTAATAAATATGGTCTTATAAATTCAGAGTTGTCAGGAACATTAACTGTCATTGGCATTATAAGAATAGTGAAAGTATAATCCTCTACTTTAGAAAAATAAAATTTCTAAAACGGTAATTATAATTCTTAGATTTATAATTTATACAGAATTAACAGTTAAAATGATAGAGGTTCTCAGAGTTAATGTGTTATACTAATATAAATGGTCAGGATATTCAGTGTATTAAAATTTAAACTACAATTTTTTAACTGAATAATATACTTAATATTGTAAGGACAAACATGGCTGTTGCACTAATAACTGCCCATCCCATCAGAAAAAAAATCAACCAATTTATAAAAATCAATAAAGCTTTATTAGTTAAGGGATAAGCCAATTTATAATCTGAAATAGAGGAAGGGCACAAAATAAGTTTCCTTCCATTTAGGCAACTGTGACTAATGAACAGAAAAATCATATTTCAAATATAGATTATGGAAAGCATTAGGCGATGGATTTTGCAGAAATAAAAAGAAGTCAAATTTGCCAATATAATGTATAAGAAAATAGGAGAGCAAACTGAAAATGTTCATATGAACCCTTAGAATTTAATGTTTTGATTCTAATAGTACCACTTTTTCTCTAATTAGGAACTAATTAATTACTGCATTTTGTCTTTCCAGGATCCACCGTTCCCTGGTCTCTAATATTTAAATATAATTTGGCTTCATTCTATTAAATTATTTTAAGTGCAGATACTTCTAAAGAAGGAAAGTTATTTAAATTGCCATACTGTAGTTTAATTTAAAAGTTTTATTCCGCCATTTTATAAAATGCTATTTAAAAGCAGTGGTTTTAAGAATCCATGAAAAAGTAAATAAAGTTTTGAATAAATAACTCTTAAAATAATTATTATTTATCTTTCTTCCTTTATCATCCATTATAATATATGAAGACAAATTAAAATACAAACAGAAATGCTGAACTTAGAAATTATTAAAATAAAAGTAAGCTGTTCTAGAATGGGAAGGTAAATAAAACCTTGTAAAAAGTAACTATGCTTTCTGAAACAATAAAAGCCTTATATTCATATAATCAAATGAACAAGTTTTAGGCACATCTTTTCTTTTTCCAGAAATGGTGTCTATTACATGTTAATGGGGGGGATCCACATTACATTTAGAATCTTTTCTTTAAAGGAATATTAGTTAAAACTTTATGATGAAACTCTTTAGCTGGCATTTGACATTAAATAACTAGTTTTGAAGATGAGGTTTTAATAGAAACATTCTTCACACCAGAAGTAGCTTTAAACATAATACAGGATTCATTAATATCAAGAAATTTGAAAGCCGGTGAAAAACAATTAAAAGCCATTTGAAGATAAAATCTTAAACTTTCCTTTTGTTCTGAAAAATAATACTATTTCATTTTTTTCATTAGCATTCTTTGCAGTGGAATGATTTATAAAGAAAAGCTGGAAATGGACGACAAATTAAATAATCATTCTTTAAATAAAGCAAATGCTGCTGAATAAAATGTTTATGTTTCGAGTTATGTTGTTATCACAGTGTTTTGATATTAAAAAAAATAATAAATAAAAAACTTAATGCAAAGAGAAAAATGTGGTACAATTCAGCATATAAATGACAAAGCTTATCCTGGATGCCCTTCTTTCAAACACTTCTACCTCCGAAGAATATGGCTTGAGATGGATTTGCCCATCCTTTAAAAAAAAGTGGCAATTGAAATGCTTATAGTTACAACATTAAATATAACAAGGCTGTAAAGCCTGTTTGTATCACCATTATGTGTATAAATTTATTCAAAATTTAACCTAGCATCTTTTTTTACTTTAACTAAAAATGATTATAAAATATTATCAACAAAAAATTGAACAAATATGATCTTACCGAAGCGTTGTCATTGTAACTTAACATTCAAACAGTTTTGTGATAATATAAAAAAAAACAATGATTTAAGGATGTAAATTTTGGACTTCAATGCAATAGGACTTCAAATAAATTCTAATAATTTTTCATGATAGATGAACATAAACCTTCATTGTCATAGAGAAACTTTAACAATTCAGACATTTTAACATTCAGAAACATTGTGACCATTCAGGACATGTTTTTACTACTGTACTGAATTTCACTAATTTTTATTATAAATAAGCAAATAGAAATACACAATTACCTTCATAATTCCAAAAATTAAGCTGGCTGAGCTTTCAAAACGACATTCATTATCACATGGTCAATCAATTCATCTAGAATGTTTTGGGAAGCTTGCTAAAATAACAGAACAGAAAGATTACAGAGAAATAATGGAAGCAATACCAAACTAATACATCTAATACAAAAATTATATTTCGGAAGTAAAAAAATAACCATTCACTGTAATTTTATAAAATCCTTTATAGTTAACTGTGAATGATTTGAATTGACACTGTAGTTTAAAAACATAGAAATTTAAAATGGTTAATATACATTCTCACATTTTCAATACTCACTCTACTATTATGAACTAAAGACTAAAAATGATAACTAATATAAGTTCTAAAAAAAATTCAAATACTACTTTCATGTTAAAATATCAAACAAGTAATGTTTTAGTATACATGAAAAAAACTTACTGACAATCCTCTAAATAATTCAAAACAGCCCATACAGAGGTTTCTAAAATGTTCTCCTCAAATGCTGATAAAACGACCTTATTTCCTATGCGATTTCTAGCTACCCCGGTCCCCCAAATCGAGTAGAAATTTTATTTAACGTTTCCTTCTTTAATGAATTTTCCTCATTACAAAAGTAGTAAAGAAGGGGGGGGGGGGCAAAAGTTTTTCCCCCGGGCCTCAACTTAGCCAAGTCGGGCCTGCATATATTAAAAATAAAATGAGACTTTTACAAAAAATTATACAAGGATTTAAAAGATTTTTTAATCTTTAGATATTGTTACTGTTAAGGAACAAGTGGCATTAAAAATGTTTAAATTCAACAATGCTTTAATTCTATAATAAAATAACTTTAAAATCAATTACTTTTCATTTCAAAACTTTTACAAGATTTGAGAAAATGCTATACACCTCGGCAATAAACCACAAGAAATGACAGCTGAATTTGTGTAATCAAAACTCTTATAAACTAACCGGTTTAGCATATGTTAATGTAATAACATTAAATAAAACGATTTTTAAACATCATACCAACATTTCCCCTTTCATATAAGTGTTATATATTTCATATAAATTATATACATTATTAAAATATGTAAAAATGCCCAAACTAAAATTGGTGTATTACAAGTGGCCGCAGCTGTCATTCTTGTGTTGACATTTTTATTAGGAACTTACATTCATAACCTCTTCGTGCTCTTTCGATTTATCTTTATCCTTATCAACAGACGGCTTTTCTGTTGGTCCCGGCATTATGAATTTATCCTTCAAGCACTTGTATATAATTGATAATCAATATCTGTCAAGTTTACAAGTTAGTTAGGAATTAATATGCATCCGAAACCACAATACTCAATTCCGTTTACCAACGCTGAATATAGACGGCGCTGAATTAGAAATTTAGATGTTGCTAAAGTCTGAAGATGTCTGAAAGGAATTCCGATCTTTTCCTCTTCCCGTTAAGCGATTTTTTAAAGATCGTTTTTCTTTCTTTCTTTTTTCTTTTTTTTTCTAACGACAAGTATTCCTGGAGCTTTTTGAGCCAAGCTAGTTTATATCCTTTACAAAATAAATAATTTATGACTTCTCACCTAGAATAACAAACCTTAAAGATTATTGAGCTTGTTGAGTTCTTATCATCATACACTCGGGATTATAACTATTCGAACAAACCAACTGCATTTTAGTACTTCATCAGATGTAAAACATTATAATAAATACAAAAAAATGTTGTTCTGAATTCATATATTTGGAAAAACTAAGATGATACAAGTACTACGAATGAGGATAAAATGTATTTTTCCTTGCTAGTCGTTGCGCCCAAATCAAAGGCAGCATTGATGGTGACGAGTTTCCTTGTTGCAGGAAAGAATTGCCCAAAAGCGATTTCGCAGTTTCAAATGAGATTCGGACTTGATGCTTTATTGGTGCAAATATACGTTAGAGACCTGTTATGTTACTTCCGGACATTCGAAAACAGACCAACAAACTTTATATAATGAGTTGAAAGAAAGACAAGATAGCAATTCCAGAAAGAAAAGAAAGCACGCAAGAAGAATGTGCTGATTTTTAAATCCCTGTAGTTGATTCTTGTATGCCTGAAGAAATATTATTGGCACGGGAATAAAGCAGAAAATTGAAAGACAAGTTGAGGTTGAAAACTCTCATTAAAGAACTTAATTAATTTCATTGATTAAGAAGTAAAGAGTAATGAGATGGTCGAATAAACGTCTTCTTATCATACTCCAATCGAAAGAAAGGTGAAACAGTAAATAAATTGGATGATTACTCTATTGCTATAACATTGGTAAGCACTAATAGTAGAAATAACACAGGTAAACGAAATTTAATATGCAACTTTTGTAATAAGAAATATCCTTCTAAGGATTGCTTTGGAGCTAGAAATAGGCTTCAATATGAAACGGGAAGATGTACTTTGAAACACAGATAAGGCTTTTGTTTTCCGTCATGCATTTTTCAAAGTTCTGCACAGTAAAACATTCAAGCGCATATTGCGTCAAGCTGCAATGATATTTAATGTGTCATCATCCCATAGAAAATATTAAGAATAAATCTTATTGAATTCTAATTCATTGCTTAACAGTTGCATAAAAAATGCTTCTAAGGACTTTCTTCTTGTGAAAGTATAACAAGATAATTATACAAATAGAGTAATTATATTAATTTCTTTAATTGATAGCGAATCTTAGTACTCTTATATTTCAAAATATGCAATCGAGAGAGAGATAATCGAGAAAATAATAAAATAAAAATATATATGTTATTGTGAGGGGAGCAGAGGGAGAATTGCAGATTCAGATATACGCTGACTCAAAATGAAAATTTTGAGTCATTGCATATCTGTATATTTGAAAATTTAAAGAACCCCTCCTTTTTTTTTAGACTTTAAATTATCGCATACTTCAGTTTAACATTAATGTAATTTTTTTTCTTCAAAATTATGAAGTTCGTTTAAAAATAATTCTAGTGTGGCTTTAAAAAATGGGACGTTAATAAAACTAAACTAAACCAACCAATATTTGTGCCGAAGACTTAAAGATTAATTCCAATCTAATGAAGAGTTTTATTTAGTGAGCTCTAGAGGAAAGTTTTGATCTTTCTGGATTTTATTTTCTACTTATGTCACTTGACACATTGTTGCAAAAAACGTGGAAATTAAAATTATCTTGAGATTCCTCTGTGCTTGATGCTATTTTGAAACTCTTACTAATGTCGCGGGGTGAAATAGATTAATTTACAGACGTAAGAATTCCTATTGCGTTGCTTTTGAAAATAAAGATACCTATCAATTGAAAATTTTTCTTGGCGCTTGCAACCTGTGTATTTCTGAAATAGACTCATTCCAAAGAAAAGCAGTCGTAATTCTCAAGATAAACGCAAAAGCGACTCCTTTAAAGCAGATATGGAAGTTCAGATTAAAACTTGTGGCATTCTTTATTGGTGCAAAGTTGGGACGATCAGTGTAACCAACACTGAACATTAACGAAAAAGAAACCACTTTTTGAAGCGACCCCACGATTGTATTTTATTGAGTGAGGAAGAAAAGAATAGTCAATTTTCGTATCGTACAACATTGAAAAATAAAGATCCATTTTCCTAACAAGAAGTGGCGATGTGCACCATGAAAAAAAACTAATCCAGCCAATCTAATCTTTTGAGAATGTTCACCTAGTCATTTGGATGAGTCAAATTGGTGGTAAGGTCCATTAAGGTTACTAGAGCCCCCAGCTATTTGGCCCACAGCTGAGATAATTTGTTCAGAAACTTCTGAGATTTCTTTCGAAGGGTCACAATAACATTATGTTATGGTACAATGACCATGCAATGCTCAGAACCCATAATTATCATGCATGGCAAATAGCAAAGGTTCAAAAAAGTATTCCAGATAATTCACTCATGAAACTCGAAGTGATGATAAGTCACAAAAATGTTAAAAAACAACAAAAAAAAAAAAAAAAACTGAATGTCTGAACCGCCACTTCAGCAACAGTGGCCAGAACTGTGGTTGAGTACTAAGGGCCATCACGGCCTCGATACAATTCTCTCCTAAGTCATTAATGGAAGGAGTCACATCCCTACCTTTTCGTGTATCTTCTAGTGTGGCGAGAACCAACCGCCATCTTCTCATCCTCATTTCGAGGTGCCATGGGGGGATCACGATAGTGATAAGGCTAACCTCATTACAAACGCTGTAAACCAAATTAGGGAGGTTACATAAAAATGACAAAAGCTGATATTGAAATCGACTATAGATAGATTGTGTCGTATTCACCTTTATTATTAAAAATAATCAAAGCGCACATCAACGTGGAATATTACAATGCTCTCAAATCATTCAAATATATTTGTAAATACGTCAATAAGGACAATTATATGGCAGTATTAAGTATTGATATACTCTATGCAATCACGGATGAAATTATTCAATTTTAGAGAGATCGATAAATCAACAACAATGAAGCTTCATTGGGTATTTCGCATTTTCACCGTCAACGTCCAATGCTGTTAATCTTAGTGCTCACCATGAAAATGAAAGCAGAGTACATTTCATAGAAGATAATAACTTCTGAAGCATCACATACAACACTGGCATCAATTTTTTTCGCTTTGCAAAACAATTGTATTAGAAAAAATATTTAAAAAGTATTAATTATACGGGAATGCTACATCAAAAAAATTCCATCGGCGTAAATAAGGAAAGCGAGTTGAAGCCTGTCAAAATCTATAATTGTCGTACGCTTGTTGCTGTATTTGAACAATATATCCGAATAATTTCAGGTGCCATTGTCTGAGAACACTGCTGATTAATGCCAAAAGCTCAATTTCTTTTACAAATATGAGAACCATAGATGATGTAGAATGTCATACATATAGAGAAATTTACCAAAAACTTTAATACCAATAGTCAATATTGGGAAATCGCAGTGATGAACAACTCGGTAAGCAGTCATAAGCGACAAATATAAATATCATTCGCTATCATTCTTACCTCATGTTCACTGTCCAGTCCTAATTATCTGTGGAGGAACATTAAAAAAGAACTTGAAAGAAGATATTTTACACCAAATTCAGTCCGTTAGCAACAATAATTGTCTGTCAGTAAAAAGGGGGACAAACACAAGTCGAAGTAGTAGAAATCATTGGAGTTTCCCAAAGTGTGATTTTCAGGATCTGGAACAATTTTTTGGAGACTGGAAATGCTGGCCGAAGATCAGGACAAGGGCGTAGATGTGCAGCAACGCCCAATGAAGACCGTTATTTAATTCTAACTGCTCAGAGACACCAAAATATAAATACCATTCTTCTTCAACGACACCTTCTCTCGGCTACTGGTACCACAGTTTCGATACAAACTGTCCGAAATTGCCTTCATGCTATATATCTGAATGCTCGCCGACCAATTAACATGACCAATGTGTGTCATGTTAACAACAAGGTGCCATCGCGTCCGCAGGGAGTGAGCAACAGAGCATGTGAACTGCTGGAGAAATGAACGGTGCAATATTCTTTTATCTGATAAGTCCCGTTTTTCTATTCATCCTGATAATAGGCGTATTTTCATCCGGAAGAAACGTGGTACAAGAAACAATCCTGCTTTCGTGATCGGAAGTGCAAGATTTGGCAGTGGGAGAGTGGTGGTCTATGATGGCATTTCCACTGATGTGAGCACCGATCTCCATATCATTGAAAATGGAGCTCCGACTGGTCGCCGATTTAGGGATGAGATATTGAGACCTATTGTAGTCCTTTACGCCGCAGCAATCGGAGATAACTTCATGCTAATGGATAACTATTGCAGGATACGTCGTGCTAACTTGGTGAATGATTTCCTTTTGGAGGAGGTATAGGAATGGATTGACCAACGTTTTTTTTCAGACATGAACCCAGTCGAGCATGTTTGGGACATTCTAGGCAAACAAATTGCTGAACGCCTACACCTGCCTGAACACCTATTGCTGCGACCCTCACAAATCTGCAAGAACTGAAAAGAGCTCTTCTAAAGGAGTGGGAAAAGAACAGAAAGGGCAGAAAACCCCATTAAAAGCTTCGATGCCTCAAAGGCGTTCAACTTTGCCGTCCGTCCGGGGAAACCCCACCCCTACTAAAATCGATTTTCTTTTAAGGAAACTCCTTTTTTTATTTGTTTTTCTCATATGCACAAATCGTATTTTCCCCCCTTTTGTATACAAATGATCAATAAAACGCATTTTTAAATACAAAACAAAGGTCATTTTTATCTCATATAGCCTCTTAGTCTGCCGATAATGTATCAATAATTCAATCAATTCTCCAGGTGCAAGATCAGCCCACTGCTTCAATATCCCTTGATTGTTTTGATCTGTGTATAAATTTCCATTAAGGTCGTAAAGGTTAAGGAGGAATACGCGCATACATTTGCAACGCAATGCGTCAACCATATTTTTTAAACAACGACTAAACATTGATGATGGGAAAAGATCAGTTGATGTCCACTCAAAATATATTCAATTTTCAATGAACCTTTGTATCATTGTTTCATTGATCATTTTAATTCAGATAGTTTTCATACAAATTGCCACAAATTAAAAAATCCTCAATGGCTTTGCGAGAGTTAAGTTACTAATTAGGCAACAAAAGGCATAGACGTCAATGCATTTAACTACGCAATCCTCGAACAAACTGCTAGCTAGTTTGTCACCTGCGAATTAATTAACAGCATCTTGAATACGAAAGAGATTTTAAGTTTTTAAATCCGTTGGACCTTTCTGGTGTGTTACCACATAGATTGTCATACTTATTCTTCTGCGTAACGTTAATCCACCAGGATTGTGCTATGATGCCATACGTCATGGAAGCGACAATTCAGAATAGCAAGTCAATAAGAGGAAAAATACTAATTTCACGTATTCTGATCATTCTCACAGATATTAGTTTTGTTATATTAACGTTCCGTTGTAAAGCAACACTAGGGCTATTTTTGTAATTCTAAATTTTGAATTTAATAATCTATTCTCGTAATTTTGAATCTCTATCAGGTGACGAGGACGACACCTGAGCAGACACCCCCCTCTCTACACCACACAAAGCAGGAGGACGTTTGGCAATTACAGATTTAACGTTCAACAGACCCCCTTACACGTCAGTTCTTCTGTGGAATCGGGTCTCGAACCTGAAGCCCTACGGCATATGAGCCGAGACCTTATAGTTCCCCATTCGCATTACATTCTCAACCAATTTGAACACCACTTCCAGAATGTGGATTAAATTTAGGAAATCCATATTTTTCAAATGGTCATTTTTTTGTTTTAGTTCACGATTGAGACAATAAAAAAAAAAACTTTTTTTAAGAGTAAAGACCAAAAATTATATATACCTCAAAGCTCTTCAATAATCATTTTTCAAATTTAATTTAATGCCCGAAAATCTATGTATTTAATTCATTAAACAAGCAATACACAACAGGACTTGCAACAAAAAGCACCCCGCAAGCAGCCATTGGCAGTATTCAATCACAAATGTACGCAAAGTGGCTAGACAGAGCTCAGCAAAAAGACAGAACTCATGGAGCTATTCATTAAAGCCTTTGAAAGCGTGTATTATTCTCCTCTGTCCCCTCGTCTTAGCTCCACTCAATCACCCACTCACTACAACACTACTAGCTACTCAGCACACGACTCGATGCTGCTTCAAGACTCCAAGAAACAGAGCACGACTCAGTTTTCAATTCGATAATTGCTTGAGCTCAATTCAATGTTAGTGCTTTGCTGGACTGATCCAACCGATTCGTCGCTGACTATCTATTTATACGACACACTTTCACTCAAACTTTGACTTCTGGCCTTTTATAGCTCCCGTTGTAGGGAATACTGGGTTCTTGAAGAATCAGACTAATTTGCCTCCTATTGGTCCTATCGTTAAAATTTCTGAAGCTTTTAGTAAATATAGGATTGTAAGATGTTGCTTTTAGTGGAATGCACGTTGAATTGAAGTTATCTACGAAACGGTTTCAAGGCGAATCTTTAATGTTATTCATCTGAAAATAATGACACGCAGGTACAGGTATATGAAAATATAGTTAAAATAGCATGAGATAGCCTCTTCAATCAGTTAAATGATCAGCCCAAGGGATACGAATCCAATGCCCTACCAATCAGGCTATCCCGACCTAATAATTACAATTACTATAATTAATTTATCAAAAAATTATGCTAGCGTTGAATTTTCAAAGCCAATTGAGGCAAAGCAAAATGCTTGAATTCCCTATGCCAAATAGGATAAAGCAGTACAGATCGGAAATTTTTAGTTTTCTTTATTCTGTATTATTTTAATTCGGAAGTACTTTAAAATGAATCTGAAAAATCTACTAATTAACAATATTTAATTTTAAAGACATCAAGCATTAATAAAATAAACAGAATCGTTTGAAATAATCGGCCAAAAGCATGTTAAGCCTTACTTCATTGACGTGGGGGGGGACAAACTGGATTCGTTAGCTTTTTTGGAGGTGGGGAAATGAAGTTAAGTTATTTTTAAATTAATAAATAAAAAAATGATGAATTAGTATTTGAAAAAACTATATTAACATCGAGTGTCATCCACTACAGGTTTTAAAAAATGTACTTGAACTTGATTGGATGAATAAAAAGTATTTTATTAACGATTGAAATATTGAACAAGATATATAAATATATATAGGGAGATTGTGAGCTAATACACACTAGGAATTGAATGAATAATAAATGGATTGATTCGACATCTATTCAATAAAACTGTTTTTCTAACGATGGAACTAACTGTGCTAGGAAGTAACATTACAGATTCGTAATTATATATTATTTCGTTAATACAAATAATTTTTATAGTGATATTAATCTTTTCAATTTTTAAATAAATTTATAATTTCAAATTACTATATTCAAAATTACTATTGAATCACAAAAAAAAGTTAAGAATCGTAATTTGTAAGTCTCATCTTCCCTTTGTTTTGGTGAGTCAACAAAGATAAATGTCGGTACATTCATGCAATCTCTGATAGAAACCCTCTTCTGTTTCTGAGGGGTACAAACAAAAGCCTCTTAATTTCATTCAAAAAAAATTATTTTAATTTATTTCGTTCTTTCATAGAATGAAATTCTTGTTGAACCTATAAAATAATCTTATATAATCAGTATCACAAATCAGATTAGGTCCCTAACCAGGTTTAAAATATCCTGAATTTTTTAATTAATATATGAAAAGTTTAATAATCGATAGGTTCTTTAATAATATTATGAAAGTTTTGATAAATTCTTCGAGTTAAATGCAATAATATTATATCTGCTATTATTAGGTAGGTTGATGAGAGGAAAGATAAGCGGAAAGACACATTCGTCGTTTTTGTGTGAATAAACGCCATTGTTGTTTTCTATAGAGGCTTGCTGATTGAATCTTCATACCATAAACCCACTAACAAGAGAACATCCGTAATTCTAGAGAATTTTCATAACAATATTTTAATATTATTTTGTGCAAAAGGAATGCTTTGAAATATTATTCTTTGATCTATTATGGACATTAAAAATATCATAAAATCATTTCATAATAGAGATAAAATTTATAACTGAAATAATTAAAACGATTCACTTAAAACACCTGTACTTGAAACCTAAGTAATGGGATTAAGGTTCATTTGCAGAATATTTTGAATTGAAAATTAAGCTCCTCAAAGACAGAGAAAAATCACAAAATATTTGCTGATGACAACTGCTCAACATGAAACAAGAAATAATAGACATTGCTACTCTAAAGGATGCCAAGATCACTTACTTTATATTATTTTGAATTGAAAATTAAGCTCCTCAAAGACAGAGAAAAATCACAAAATATTTGCTGATGACAACTGCTCAACATGAAACAAGAAATAATAGACATTGCTACTCTAAAGGATGCCAAGATCACTTACTTTTTACAGCCATCGATTTTGTGGCTCCAACACTTTTTTTCCATAAAATTAATAATATTATTGGTATTTAGTTATATCTTTTAATAATAATTTGAGAAGTTTTTTAAGAATGGCGGTATTTTTGAAGCATTTTTTTAATTCTTAAATTATTTACTGATATTATGAATTTAAAAACGAGAAGATAATTTATAAAAAATAATTTTTAGCCAGTTTTTTAAAATTATTTTCAAAATCAGATTAAGTTTCTTGAAATCCTTTGGGTTTAAAAATTTGGGGGACTCTGTAAATTACACTTTTGATTTTGATTTTTAACTTTAAAGTCATTATTTTAATAATAATACAAATGATTTCGCATGCTTTTTATCCCTATTTTATTTTTAATAATAAATTTATTCTTTCTTATTCTTCACTTTTTTTTCAGATTATTATTTTATTGCATACTTTGTATATAAAATTTCTGCACTTTGGATTGAAAATAAAAGCTACTATTGTCCATAACCGAATCAGTAAGACTAGATTCTAATTCATTATTTTCCTATTTGTATTAATAAATAAGTCTTATAAAAGGTTTATCATTTGTTTTTAATTAGTTTCATTCTTATTTATTGAATAATTGTAATGGTTTCAATTAAAACTTTTAAAATTTAAAGTAATTACCTAATGAATTAAAATATAGCACAATTCTATTATATAATTAGTAATAAATAAGAATAATTTTTTGATTCTGAGTAATGAAACTTGGCTTTCTCTTAAAACTTACTTTTTTTAAAAGTTATAATTAACTTTTTTTCAGATTATTATTTTACTACATGCTTTGTGAATAAAATTTCTGCTCTTTGTATCAAAAATGCTAGCGGTGTTTAAATGAAAAGGTATGAAATGACACTGTGGATACAAACGAAGACTTATTCAAAATATACACTACTACAGGTCTAAGTACAACGATCCGATTGATTAACGAGCCGAAGAATTCCTTGTGCCTAGAATTCCTGAGGTCGTGACGTGACCCAGTTCTTCACAGCGTCATTGAGTTCGCTTGAGTCCTCTATTTGTTGAATTTCTTGAGGACAGAAATACCATTAGCTCCGATGTGTACTGTGAGACAATCCGAAGACTGCACAGGTGCATCAAGAATAAAAAACTGGGGCTACTCACTAAGAGTGAGGTTCTGCTCTATGATTACGGGCGTCCACACGTCTCTAGGATCACACATGCGGAACTCCTTAAGTTCAAGAGGGAATAGCTCACCCATCCACCCTACAGCCCGGATAACACACTCTGCGATTTTCATATGTTTTTCCCTTGAAAAAGCATCTGAAAGGTAAGCGCTTCAACTCGGACAGCGAACTCAAGGACTTTATGAAAGACAGGGTTTCCGTCAAGGCCCAAGGCATGGGCACAAGGAATCTTTCGGCTCATTAATCAATGGTATCGTTGTGATCAAGCCTATGGCGTGTACTTTGAATAAAGTCTTCTTTTATACCCACAGTGTCGTTTCGTACCTTTTCATTTGAACATCCCTTGTAAAAGCTTTTAAAAGATTGTCTGTAATCGAATAATGCATAAGACAAAAATCAAACTAATTTTTTCCCCGATTTTTCTTTAAAATTTAAAAAATATTTCAGGTATATTAATGATCAGCGGTTTTTTTCTTTCTAAGAATAATAGTACTATAAAGTTTAACACCTTTTCTTACATCAAAATATGCTGATGATATATATATTTTTAAAAGTTTTATATGCTTCATTTATGTTAGATTTTATTTTATCCTACATTAAGAATAATAAAAATTACTTAACTCCTTTGGTATATATATATTTTTTGAATTTTCCATTCAAGCCTTCTTTGATTTACTACTATAATAAATATTAAATGAAAAAAATTAAAATATCTCTCTGAAATTTAACATTTGCTTTATTTGTAATATTGTCTAGGAAATGAATCAGATATATGTGTAAGCATGATCAATCATGAAGTTGCTCAGCTTTAAAGAATTAAAAGCAATCCAAATTTTAAAAAATATTAAACAAAAAGGATCTTACATTAAGACTCCTATACTTTTCAAATGCTTTAAGACGTTGGTAAACTTGTGTTTCTGTCCCAAGTCAATTCTTTATGTACTATAAGCACAAAAAGGCAATTCTAATCTCATAATTTGCTATTAATCGAGAATGTTTGAAAACAGTTAAGATTTATTGAAAGAAATGCTTTCTTACAATAAATAAATGCTTCAATATCTAAGAAAACTTTCTCTCAAACATTGAAAAAAGCATTTAATTTATAGAATTTTTTATATTATTTATTACAATTTAATTTATAGAAATTAATTAGATTAGACTAAATTTTATTTAAAAATAGATCCAGGTTAAAACTTGAGTTTAAAGCAACGGAATTCTTTTTTAAAAAATGGGGATGTTTGAACTAAAAAACTAATTGAGCAAAAGGGGAGAGTACGAAATTGAAAATTGAATTCGAAATAAGAATAAGTAAAAAGGTAGTATTCATTTAGAACATTTATTCATGAAAATATTAAAGCACAATAGCCAGTCAGTTTTGAGAAAATGGCCCTCAGACTTTCAGCATAGCTTATATATTAGTAAAATGCCGATGCTGCCACGACTTGAATTGCATAATGAAAGTGTTGGCTTAGCATTCACGAGACCCAAGTTCGATCCAGGGTTCGTTTGTTTTTTTCATTTGTTTCATTTTTAAGTTACTTCGAAATTTACAAAAAGTTTTTATTAATATATTTTTTTAATTTTTATGCGATGATAAATATTTATATCTTAATTCTTATTATAATTTAATTTTTAGACAAAAATATCCATGAATAGGAATGCATTTTTTTAAATATTCAGATTACTTAAATTAAATTAACAACTTAAATATGATTTCAATTCAACCTTCACTGCATGAATTTATAAAGCATTAAAAAAAATTGTTTCACGGTGGAAATAGCTTTATTTAATTATCAATAAGACATTAAAAGAAAAATAATGAAAAAAGTTTTTTTTTAAAAAAAATTTCTTTATGAAATTTTATATGAGCTCGTATGCATTAAGAAAAAAACGATTACATTTGAAAAGCGGATAAATTATTATCCGTCAAGAAAGATGAGTGTTTCGACTCCATGAAAAAAAAAATATATTTGTTTTGTTAAAAAAGTACTTAAGTTTTATATTCTCTTCATTTTTTGAAAATGAATCATTCCCATTTCAATTCTGCTTTTTCACCCATTCGCACAAAAGTGAAGTTATTTCGAAATATAATAAAATCATAGACATTTTTTAGGGGTTTTATTATTTCTAAATATATATTTTATGGATTAAAATAGCTTGAACTATTTTATAACACTTAATTTGGAAATAAAATTGAATCAAAACTGCAATTCCATATATGGATCCATATGCCGTAACAGATTAATATGATATTCATTTTTGTATGGAAAAATAAATTGATTTTCTCTAACTTACCTGAATTATAGTTTTAATAATTTTTAATTATAAACTTTATGAATGTTTAGTTCACCCTTATATTGCAGAAAGTCAGACGTTAAAGTATATTTTCAGTCATTGGTCTGTGAGATAAGAGGTCACACAACTATAGTGTGCATGGAAATTCGAGTTTATAAGGCTTTACGGTAAAAATAATGCACGTGTGCTTTTCTAAATCTTAAAATTATTATAAATTAAAATAATATTAATGTATAATCGTTTAAAAAAACACATCATTACTTCAACTATTAAAAATTTCTGTATGGAGCCCACATCTCCTTTCATCCCATAATAAAGAAGATATATTTGTAGTCAAATTATGGTTATTTCGAAGACAAAAAAAAGTGCTTTCGGATTGTTTTTTTAAACCATTTATTGTTTCATAAATAATTCGGACCAAATTGCGTTAGTTCAAAAACTTATGAAAGTGTAATCGTGAGCTCCTTCTAGTTTATATGAGAACATTTGACTTTAAGCTATATCTTTGCTAAATATTTGAAAATAATGAGTTTGACCTAGACAGCGGATTAGGAATCTATAACACATGATGACGATGATCTCATGTCCGCTTTAAGACTGAAAGGGAGGAGGGTGCAGTAGCTTCTGAGGGTTTGGACCCCTGAGCACCCGAAGGCAGAAGTCTGACTTCAAGCTCATATGAAGTTGACAAACACTTATCACATTCGCTTGCACAGCCCCTTTTTACTGGGGGACAGGGGCACATTCTCACAGATAGAAAGGAGAAAAACTACCATGCCCTGACCGGGACTCGAACCCGGGACTCCCAGATCACGAGGAAGACGCGCTTCCTTCCTCTGAGCCAGGACACCGGCATCTATAACACATGGTAAGTTTGAATACTTTCAGTAAAACCTCAAATGTGTTAGATTGAAATTCGATATTGCTGTTATGGTTTTGTTTAATACCACAGTATTTTAATATAGAAATTATTACAACATTCTTTTCTTTAGTTTTTACAATTTTATTTAATAGCCGATTCAACAGCAAACAGATTTTTTTGTATGGTTGTGTGTGTATGAGTGTAAAATTAAACAACGTTATATCAAATATTTTGTGCATATTTTACCAAGCTACGTTTAGGGAGGTTCTAAGCAATCTCCTTTCTAAATCATTATCAATATACTAATGATTTAAGAAGTAATTTTTGAATTTAGAACTAACAAACTAAATAAACTAAATAAAATAAAAATTAATGACACTAAATAGAATAAAAATTAACATAGCTAAAAAAAGCCGGAAAAGTTTTTTTTTTTGTAATCTTAGTTATTTTTTTCTTTTTAAAATTAAACACTATATCAAATATCTTGTGTATGCTTTTCCAAACTATATTTCTGGAGGTTCTACGCGATTTCCTTTCTAAGTGATTAGTATAAAATAAAACTTAAATCATTATATATAAAAAAAACTGTTAATTTCATTTAATAACCTATTTAACTGCAAATAGTTTTTTTTTTGTTTTGTTTGGTAAAGCATACTCAAGATATTTGATATAAAGTTTAATTTTAAAAAGAAAAAAAAAAGGTAAAATTATTTTTTTAAAAAACTGTTAATTTCATTTAATAGCCGATTTAACTGCAAACAGATTCTTTTTTTTTTTTCTTCTTCTAAAATTAAACGCTATATTAAACATTTTGTGTATGCTTTAGCAAAATATATTTAGTGAGTCTTTACGCTATTTCCTTTCTAAATCATTATCAATATACTAATGATTTAAGAAGTCATTTTTGAATTTCGCAAAAAAGTGATCAGCACAAACCAAATAAAATAAAAATTAATATAGCTAAAAAAACGGAAAAAGTTTTTTTCTTGATCAGTTTAGTTATTTTTTCTTTATAAAATTAAACACTATATCAAATATCTTTTGTATGCTTTACCAAACGATATTTATGGAGGCTCTACGCGATTTCCTTTCTAAATCATTATCAATATACTAATGATTTAAGAAGCCATTTTTGAATTTCGCGAAAAAGTGATCAGCACAAACCAAATAAAATAAAAGTTAATACAGCTAAAAAAAAACGGATTTTTTTTTGTAATTTTAGGTATTTTTTCTTTATAAAATTAAACACTATATCAAATATCTTTTGTATGCTTTACCAAACGATATTTATGGAGGCTCTACGCGATTTCCTTTCTAAATCATTATCAATATACTAAGTATTTAGAGAGACATTTTTTTAAATTCGCAAAAAAGTGATGAGCACAAACTAAATAAAATAAAAATTAATATAGATTTAAAAAAAAAAACCGGAGCAGTTTTATTCGAAAACAATCCCCTCTCCTCCCCTGTTGAGCCACCGATGGGCTATTCGAAAGGTTTCTTCATAGCAACCCATCGACCAATAGGAGCTCAATCTGCAGTTCCTGGGATAGTGTTTACTTTTGATTTCTCAGAAACAAGTCGCGTCTGGAAATTATTGATCGAGACGCGCGTGTGTCCCACGTAGATGAGTTAAGCTTACATTTAAGAAGTATATTATTTTAAGGTACAAAACCCGGGATTTATCGATCTGCTGATGAATTCTCTGCAAAACTTCTTGGAAACAATCTACCTATATTATTTTGTGGAAAAGACGTATAAGTAGTGATTATTTATAAAATTTATATATTTTGTTCCATTTTCATTTATAGTTGGTATATTTAATGGTTTTTGGATGTTATTAAAACTAAATGTTTATTTGGTCGTACTTCGCTTGTTGCAGGTAAAGAAATTTAAAACTACTCGTCAGTTTTTTCATTTAGATGAGAAACGATCAGCAGTCTCTGATCAACAAAAAACTTTATACATACCCTAAAACCTTTTGAGGATTGTAGCTAGTGAAGGTCGCGGTACGAACCTGCGACGTTTGAGCCAGTGGCCGAGCGATATACCGTTCGAGCAAAAGATACCCTTCAGCTCGAAGGATATTATCTAGCTGATAAGGCTGACGCTACAGTACTCCCCTACCAGTGAGTCGGACGGGAGACGAATGATTTGGTGCGTCGAGTTAGCAACGGCTTAAGAGGCGGCTTTGATGCGTTGAGTTAGCGACGACTTTGTTGGCTGGTAGATGGCGCCACGACTTTGCGGAAGGCTGCGTTGTCAAGGTCACCAATGTGGCGAGTGAAGGTCGCGGTACGAACCTGCGACGGTTGAGCCAGTAGCCGAGCGATATACCGTTCGAGCAAAAGGGACCCTTCAACTCGAAGGATATTATCTAGCTGATAAGGCTGACGCTACAGGATATCAACTATTGTTGCTGTATCTCTTTCTTCATTCATACCACTTTAAAATATTGAAATATTAGCTTAGTATTGCATTTGTTGACTTGGTCGACTTTTTTTGAGTGACTTACAATTAGAGGGAAAGACGTTGAAAATTGAGTTGGGCAGGAAATTTAGTATAATGGTAGTATATATTTAGAGCCGGCTTTTTGGCACAGAGGTAGCATGTCTTCCTCATGTTCTGGGAGTCCCAGGTTCGGGCATGGTTGTTCTTCTGTGTGCTATGTGTGACTGTGCCCCCCCCCCTGTAAAAAGGGGCTGTGCAAGCAAATGTGGTGAGTGTGTGGCTAAGTCGTACTCTTGGCCCTAGTTGGAGCTGCTTTAAAAACAAGAGACGCTCCTTTCGACTTAAATCTGCTGCTGTATCAGCAGGGGGCTTGTCCATAGTCAAGTGCCATAGGTAACAACAACAGCATATATTTAGAATGTTCATTCATGAAAATATTAAAGCTCACTGACTTCGTTGAATTATGACAATCATAATTAAAATCCAAAAATTTAAGACTTTTAGTGATTTTAAAATAAAAACAATTATTTAGATTATTCTTTATAGTTGAAATTTTATATATAATTATTTTAATACATAAAAATTAAATTTCAATTATGATTTAAAAAACGTACCAGGGAACATAATTATTTTTCTTTTAAAAAATTATGATTTATGCATTAAGAGAAAATACATTTATTTTTCTATACAAAGATTAGTGTCATATTAGTTGAAGTCATCTTTAAATTATAAATTTAATTTAAGTAATTCAAAAAATAAAAAAAGCATCTATATTTATAAATATTTACGATTAAAAATTAAATTATAATCCAAGTATGAGGAGAATAAATATTTATTTTTCGCATAAAAAATGAAAAGCATATTCATTAAATCTTTCTAAAAATTGATAAATTAATTTGAAACAATTTTAAAAGAAAAAATAATAATAATAGCCCACAATCAAACTCGTGAATGCTATGCCGGTGCTTTAATTCACTATACTGTACGTGTTTCGGTAATGTCGGCATTTTATTAATATATAAACTATGCCGAAATTTGAGGGCCACTTTGTCGAAATTGGTTGGTTATTGGGCTTTAATGTTTTTATGAATGAACATTCTAAATCGTATAATACGATTATATTAAATTTCATTATAATATAATTTTCAATCTCATGCTCCCTTTTTGCAAGACAAATTTGTGTACATATGGATTCTAAGCTTTATTACGCGTAGAAACATTTTAGAACTTAATTATTTTTTTATATTTGGAAACGAAATCTTTTGGAGAAAACCGATATTACTTTCCAGGTTAATTACATTTTATTTTTGGAAAATTGAAGCATTCCTAAACGAAATAGAATTTTTTAAAAAAATAATTTTCTTTAAAGCATTTAGATTTTTCTTTAAAAATTATGCTTTGAAATGTTAAAATATTAATGAATAAGACTGAAGTGATTTGCACCATCCACACCAAATTACAAAATTTTATTTATAAACAATTGTTTTCTTCTTTTTGCTTGCATATAAATAATTTCTCCTCTGTCTCATAAGAATGCGATTGTGCGAATTTCTTTCTTATAATGTAACTAAACTTCATTCGAATCAGAGGTTGTGACAGTTAGAAGTTTGGTTTATTTCATTGCGCCTCCACTTTATATAGATATGTGATATTTTAAAATCTAATTTAAAATTAATTTGATTTTTAGTTTAATTTAGCCCATATTTTCATTTTAAAATTTTATCATATTTCCTGATGCAATTCCACTTTTTTATTATTTAGTTAGTTCTACACAAATTCTGAAATTGCCCAAGATGACAATTCTCACATTCCGAGAGAAGGGATAAAAAATTGTATATCTAAGAGAATTCTTTTTATAAAATGCTAAATTACCCTGCCTAAATCGACACGTGTAAAGAAATCCCTATAAAAATATCGTAGTATAAAATTTTCATTAGCTTTTCCTGCTTTCGCTCTGTGGTGTGCTAGACGCTTCTGCTTATACATAAATCATGCCTCCCGGGAAGAAATAAAAAGAATTTAAAATTTTAAAGCGGCTTTATTGGCTTCGGCAACAATGCCAACATGAACGACAACATATTATTAATAAAGAAATCACTAAATTAATAAAGGATGAACAACGGAGGAAAAGTTGACAATTTGACATTTCCAAAAGGCACATCCAGTAGTCCAAAAATACGCTATTAAAATCGCATAAAATCAAACCTTTTATCGCTCATTTTCACTTGCCTTACTCCAGCAGAATCTGCGCAGATGTAGACAAAATTAGTATAACGAATCGCTACTGAATGATACAACTGGAAGTTTTTCTGAGATCAAAATTCTGTCCCATGATTGTTATGAGATCCCTAATAGGATGTTTGAAGAATTGATATGTATAAGAAAGATTGTATTTATGATGACAAAATGATTGAGATGGATATTGATCAATTGGCAAAGTGAGTTATTTTAGCTTCAACCAACAAAAACGAAATGAAACAACATATGTGTGAAACGATATACGCTTTACAGCTCAGGTTCAATAATTTCTGAAGATTGAAATAATTTAATAAACTAACAGCCAGAATTCTTTTTCAAGCAATCACCACCGGGAATACCACCACATGCATTGAACCTTAAAGAAGTTAATGTCATACCGCTCAGGAATTTAATTAAAAATTCATACAGTTGCTGCGCAGAATTTTCCGGAACTCAATCCAGGAGTTACTATTTCATTGCTCAGACTTGATTTAGCTCCATCTGATGTGATATTCATCTTCTATTCGCACTTAAATATCATCAGTTTAGCGTGATTCTAATATATACATTGACCATTAATAAATCACAGGAGCAAACTTTTGAACGATCAGGAATTCATCTACTCGAGCCACCTCCACCCACCACACACAGATAGCTTTATGTTGTGGTATCAAAATGCCACAGACAGCTTTATGTTGTGGTATCAAAATGCCGGAATCCTAATCATGTTAAAGTTCGAATTAAATAATCTATACTAAAAGGAGTATTGGACACGACATTCCAATAAGATTTTTGCTTATAATAAATTTCATTTCATATTATTTTGTCATAAATAAAAATCTCGAATTATTTACAACGTAATTGTACTACAAACATACGAGTTTGTGATAATGTTCACGACATAATCCAACACAGTTTTCTTTAGTTATTCTAAGATAAAGTTAACAGGATAAAAATCTGTTTAAATCGGCACATCTTCGAGAGTAAATAACAAACTTCATAGCTCAAAAACGTTTTTTTTTTTAAATTTAATTGCAGTTTCAATATTAACTCGGTCATAAATACAGAACCTTCAGAAATGACTAACATTTAATACAATATCTGCACTTTTAACAGGCGATATTGTTTTAAAAGTAAAGGAAAAATAAGAATTCTTGAATATTTCGAAAGACAAGAAAAAAAAAATATCTAAAACTAACCATAAAAGCAACTAAGCCATTTCGTTTCCTATTTTGAATCATCCTTAGAAATATTAAATACCTGGTGAAAAGTTTTAAACAAAAATAATGAGCAGACAAATCAACCACAATAATTATTTTATTATCAACAAAATCATTGAAATACAAAAATGGGGGAATAAACTTCAATTAAGAAAATGGGTCGATATCAATACTTATTATGATTTAAAATAATTGTTAACATTTTACCACTTGGTACAAAAGTACAGGTTACAAAACTTTAAAATCTTCATTAGTTATTTCAAATATTTTCAATGCCCGATTAATAATGCTTAGTTAAAAATTTGGCAATTAGTTAATTGTGCGTTAAACATGTATGAGAAAATGTACATGTTTAAAGATTAAATCAATACTATTTCTGAACAGAAAAATATCACAAAGCTATCCTTAAAAACTTTCACAGATTTCATTAAAATTCATTACAAAGAATCTTAGACCAGAAACTTCTAGTGATATTTTGAATCTGATACTATTCATAAAATATGTAGCTTCAGTAATTGAAAGGGAAAATACATCACATATCACTACATATTCATTAGTACAACGATAGGCACATCGAATACAAAGTACTTACAGACATAGATTTAAAATAGCATATTCTATACTTTCTATGAAGTTTAAAGACAATTTCAGAAAGCAGGGATATAAAATAAAGTATACAACCGTGAATGTAGAGCACTAACTCAGTATTAGCATTGTTGTAGAAAAAATTTAATAAAACATTTTACATATCAATTGTGATATACCATTCACATTACACACTTAAGATTTATTCAAAAAGTTCACAAAACACTGGAATAAGATAATGAGCTTAATTTTTATAACTATTTAGTTACTACATGTAAGGTGACTCAATCTATGCACAAGTATATTTAGAAAACATGCAGCAAATATATACAATCGATACAAGATAATTTAAAACATATTTGATAGATTGCTTAAACAAATACAAACTTCATAAAAGTTTTGTCATCAAGGGTGTTTTTGAAGTTGAACCAAATTGATTTTTTTATCATGAAGTCTTTTCGTCATTTGAGAAAAGAATATGAGCATGAAATCAATTTATTCATTTCTACAAGTTTTAATTTGAAACAGAGTAACATCAGTTTAAAAATGGTTTTTATGAAGTGCTGTAAATTCGCAAAGGTTTTATAAGTTAAAAATTACATAGGTACTACTGCAGCTAAACAATAGTTACTCAGATATTTATAATTTCGTTTTTTCATTAAAATAAATAGATCAGCTTCTATCTCCATCACCTGTTATTACAATGAAGCAGCAACTAAGTATACACAAGCAATAGTAAAAGTAAGTTCTCTAAAATTCAAATATATATATATAATTGAACATTAATTTTCGAATTAGAGTTTGAAATTATTTTAATACCTTTATCATACTAATTTTGTTTGACATTTAAATCATTAAACCAAAAAAAAGGGAGACGACATTTCCCAATTTACTAATCAATTAACTCATAACTGTTCAGCAATTTTATCAAAAAGCAAACAAAATATGATCTGTAGAAAGTAGTACAAGAATTCAGAGCCAAAATTAACCCTTTTAGACCTGAAGTCCACAATTCAGGAGACGAAATTCGGAAGAAAAAAAATTATTAGGATTTATTAACTCGTTGAATCTCTGTTAATACAAAAAATACATCTATAGGGGATAAATTAATAATGAAATCCAAAAAAAGTTAAACATTTGCACTGCGTTTCATAATTTAAAATGAAAGAATTAGATATTTGCGCCAAAAAACAACTCAAAGATAACAAGTTATTTTTTTATTAACGAGTTATTACTCTTGAGAAATGGCATCCATGATAAAATTCCATATGGGTTATTTCAATATTTTACAATTACCATGTCACAAAATTACAAAAATTTAATTCACTAAATAATATTCACAAAGTACTTTTATAGGAATTCAAAAATAATAATGGACATTCGCATAAGAATTCTAAAATTTGCTTGTACTAAATAAATAAGAAATTTTTAAGAATCCAAAACCAATTGTTTGAGACTGGTTTTAATAGATATATAATGATAGATATCTTAAATACAATAAATCTTTGTAACGATTAATAAATGGATATCGCTTCCTTGATCATGAACTAAACTTTTTCTTCCATTGAACGCAAATTTTAACTATAATCAGATCCACTTTTATACACTTTAGAAAAGAATATATTGTTTTTGAATCTTTCAATTTTTGTTACTGGGTTAATATACATTTTTATTCATACTTCCATATATTATATTATATATTGTAATTAATTACATCATAATTTTAATTTTACGCAGATTGCAGAATCGTGGCTAAACATCCTGAAGAAAACATTTCAATTTTGTTTTTATTCTATTTCAAGAAGCACGCATCACTACAGCGTAAGAAAGGGGCGAAACATTTATCTCTGGTCTTATATACTATGATATTCTCATAAATCACATCGATTTCCGAGAGGAATTCTTATACGTATTGATCTTATGTTGACCTTTAGACAAGGGAAATGCAGGATTCTTTTAAAACAACCTATTTATATAATTGATTTATTATCCAGCCACTGGACATGGGAGTAATTAATGACACATTATCTTTATAATATTTCATTTTATTTATTAAATAGAAAACAGGGAATGGATCAGGAAATAATAAAAGATTTTAGAATGAAGTTACTATGCACTAAATTAAGACAAAACCTTGGAAATTAATTACATTTGAAATTAAGAGTTCAAAATATCATTACATATTATAAACTATATAAATATTTGAAAACTCAAGTTTTGAATTTCTCAATAAATTTAAGCTCAACACTATAAAAACCAATTATGATGATTTTTGGAGAAAAATTTACCAAACAGAAAAATTCTTAATTCTTATTTGCTTCAAGAATCATCACTTTAAATTAACTGGTATCTTTACAGGTAATATAGATATGCAACACATATTATATTCATATTAAACATTGAAAAAGCAACAGATTTAATAAGTTATGAGAATAAGATTACTGAAAAAGAAATCAAACTTCTAGATTATATAAATATCATCAATGGTATTTAATAATTTTATATTGTTACAAATATTCATAACAATCTACAATCCATCTGTAGATACAAAAAGCAAGGCTAATTTTGAATTAAAAAAATAATGCATAGTAATAGTGCAAAAGAAAGTTCGAAAATAGCCTACAAATTAGTAGTTTGATAAATGTATCTTTAAAAAAGTGCTTGCCAATCAATTTTTCGTTATTTCTAAATTTTGTATCCATTTTGCAACAAGGAATTTAAAAAAATCATGAAAAATAATGTAATTATCCTCTATCTATTTTAAGCCTTTTATTTTATAAATTTTTTAAAGGGGAGTAAAGGCTCTAAAGTCTGGTAAAAACTATTTGACACCTTTAATGAACTTTCAAACAACATATAGACTTTCTTCAAAAATATTTTTATTGACTAATATAAATTTGTACTATACACTGCATACCAAGAAAATTCATTATGAACAGTATATTCAAATATTTTATTCGTACAAAAAAATCAGTTTTGATCATCTTTATAATAAATACAAAAATCACAGATAATTTCAAAAATGAATAAACATTATTCAACCCCCCTCCCCCCAGAAAAAAAATAATAAGTTAACATGATTTGTATTATGGAGAAAAAGGTTACTCAGCTCATAAATAATCATTCATTTATTCTAAATAGAAAAAAAAAATACGATTATTGATTAAATATAAAACAAATCTTAATCTTAAGATCTTTCAGAAAAAGATTGACTATCTCATACAAAAGACTGATTATCTTATACAAATATCTCTAAAAATATCTACCAGAACTCTACAATAGACAGTACTAGTGTGATCTTAATTTTTAAAATTATTATATACATATGTTTTCAATCATGCATTGTTAGCAATACTTTAATTTTTAATTCTAAAATCATTCAAAAATTTCAAATCAGTTTTTAATGTCAAAGGTAATGAAAGATAAATTTGATCGATTTCAAATCATAAATTTACAAATCATAATAACGATAATAAAAAACAAAACCGATTAATCTATGAACTGAATTTTGGCTATTATTTTATATAACACTTTCATGTTGGGATTTCAAAAATAATCTGTTAATGATAACATGTATACATAAAGCTTGCTTATTAAGTATACTCTTCTAGGAACCAGATTCATGATACAAAGTAATTAAAATCGTACAAATTCGATTTTGCACGAAGACTGAAAGTATTAAAGAGAAAGCATATATGTATCTAGAGAATATTAAAGTATTAATTAATATAATATAAAAATTTTAAAACTTAATGAAATGGTTACTTGAAACATATTAAATAACGATTTTTAAAAAGAATGCAGAAACTACTTAAACTGATTGAAAAAGGTAATTTTTTTTAAATGTAAGCTTCCATAAAAAGAAGTTAAATGCATTATGTCATACATTACATTACAACAGTAATTGCAATTGAAATTTGGACAATTTAAATGTCAATTCCTTATAATTTAAGAGAAGATTATAAAAAACATTATAATCAGTCTCAAAAGAGAAATAATTCATAACCGCAATCTTATTGAAATTAATCGAATGTTATTGGTGATTGAGACTAGAAGCAGTATGGCTTGTACTGTAATTATACTATTAAAATATTTCATAAAAGTATCATCAACATTGATAGATATAGTAAAAGTAGGAAATTTTCTACAACATCTTATAAACAAAATCAGCTCAATAATTATTAATAATCTCAAAATAATTCATTTAACAATTACTACTACTAACACTAAAATATACTTCAAATTACTTAATAACATAGCCATTGGTGATAAACAGACAATCATTCACTTATTGCTACTCTTTTGCATTGGAAATTAGGTAAAAAATATAATAACATTCGAAAATATATTTTCTGTGCTTTACTCTGACATTTCGAGTATTAGGGTTTGTAACAAATGCAATTTGTAACATTTGGCAGCACATATAGGATTATTTTGTTTGAACAGTTTAAAGAACATTAATAGAACTACTTATTTATGTTTGCACCACACATACACAATATACAAGCTCTTCTGATAATCCATACTTAGGGACAGTCCAATACAATGCGAAGATGCTTACTAACTGAATAGAAAACGAATTAACATCAAAGACATCAAAAATCTTATATCGCCATAAACCCTGAAAATACATTCTTATACTTCTAGATACCACAGCATGAACAGTATGCAGAAATCAGTGGTGTTGGAAATCCACTTAAAAGGCAGTAAACTCTTGTTCACATTCAATGAATGCAAGCCATTGTTTACATGCAATGCAATTTATATCTACAGCTCATACCAGCACCTAAAAAAAATTATAAATGTTGACATACTATTAAAAATAAGATTTCTTGCGAAAAAATATTTTTCATACAATCTAATATATAAATATTTATACGAAAGTAATACAAAATTTTCATTAACTTGACCTTTTTTCAAAATAAAATGTTTTACTATCACGAAAAAATTCTTCGATTCTTGTCAAAATTAAACTTGACAAAAATTTCAAATTGGCAATAAAAAAATAAAAAATAGAAATCATGAAACTTTGAGAGAAGGTCAGATAACCATTAAGGCTGTAATAACCAACAACTAGACTTTAAAAAAAATTGAATTCCCAAATGATTCCCAGAACTCTCGTATTTTGAATTCACTCACAACTCAGAGCATTCAATTTGTTTTACTACCAATTACGGCCTATTTTATTCAGTCAAATGTTCTTGGTATTTTCAATATAAACAAAAATTGAGCCTTTCAATTATTGAAAATTTATACTCATCTAGCCATTTTTAGTGAAATTAAATAATAATAATAAACATTTAAAAAAACGAGTAAGTTCATACAGTCTCCAAGGATCGAAATTAATATATAAGAATTCACAGTTCAGGACCAACTTGACAAGAAGTTATTTTTAAGACTTGTGAGAACATGGAGAATATATATATATATATATATATATTTAAAAAGAATGTGTAAACAATTAATATATATGGATTAGAAATGGAGAACAGAATTACCGCAATGAAATTACATGCATATATTTTCAATTACTATCAAACAGAATTCGGTTCCATAAAGATAATTAAAATTGTAAAACAAAATGACAGCACTAATCAGCAAAATTTCTGATAATTACAATAGTTTAAGAGCAACATATGTCAAGCTTCAAAAAATAAAACTTGCAAGCTTTGAAATATTTGATTTAAAAATTCAAAGGACATACATAAAATAAAAACAAGTAATAATATGGCTCCTTCTAATATATATATATATGCAAATTAAGTAATTACTCTATTATTTTGCCTAGTTTATAAACACAAAGCCTTATTCACAAAGCCTTTGGAAAACAGATCATTTGATCATAAAATTTGATACTAAATATAACTTAAGTTATGATGCATCCTTCTACACTTCATTCAGTTTCAAATTCTTGAAAATTTTGAATTGGTCTCCCTACAACCACCTTGCATCCTATACTAAAAGTCTTTTTTCCCATCCCCTCTCCCAAAAAAAGTTGTGAGCCTTGGACAAGACTGTAAATGCAACGATTGTTCAGATTATTCATAGTTATAAAGCATGAAAAATTAGCGTTTTGAAATATAATAAAGAAAATTGAATATATACTTTATATGTTTTCATCCCCCAATAGCTGGGGAACAAAATTTGACACAGAACTACAATTTTAGTAAAAAAAACCGCATACTAAATATAATTTGTTTAAGGCAATTGTTGCATTTTTAAATTTTCGTAGGTAAATGCATGCATATGCACATTCCAACAACTGGTCAATGTTTTGATGAATTTGTTTTAAAATATGATATAGATCTATATATTAGACGTTCTGTATAACTGTGCGCGGAATATTATCTGCTAAACTCTTTAAATTTTGTAAATGTCGCCGAAATACAAGTGAGCGCAGCCCGATTTCTTGTGAATGATCTTAAAATCTAAAGATTTGGCAAAAATATCACAACCTAAATTTCATTCGTGAAGCACAAAACATTTTAGAGTAATATATGAGCACAATATTTCCAAAAATGTGTCGTTTTGTGTCCGAATAATAGGGATTTCGACAAAATATCGAGGTTGAATTTTTTTTGACGATTAAATTGATTTTAGTATACTTCGTGATGATTTAAAAAGAGAGAAATCTGCTTTGTAATAAAATTAAAATGGGCAGATAGAACAAAACTAGCAATTTTATACTTATCATACTAAAAAAAACCATAATTTGTTTTCTCAAAGAAATGCGCAAGAGTTGTCTTTTTTCTCTACACATTTATTGAGCCGTATTTATATTTGAGATTATAAATGTATCATCAACATTTTCAAACAAGGAATGATGCTGTATCTGCAACTTCTCAAACAATGTGATGAGATTAAAAATAACTGCTATAAGCAATTGTCACATGAGTACTACTTTTTGTAATAATAAGCATTCCATTCAAATGGAAAATGGATTAATTGAGATAGTAAAAATTCAAGTACTAACCGTGAAATAATGTAAATAAATACAAAATGACTAAAATGGCCTAAAAGCCAGGAGTTCTCCAGTATTCAAACGCCTTCGTGGTAATTCACCAAACATCTCCGTGCCATCTCGAACGCTACAAGCAAGAGCTCTCATACTTGCAGCAATATCTTCTGGAGCTTTAGGACTAGGTTCCTAAATAAATAGAATTACCAATCAAATATATGAAAAAAACTGAATTCTGTTTTTTAAAATATCAATAATCAGCTATGAATAAAAAAGACAAAACACATTGTCAATAATAAATTTCGGTTACATTTTTGTACAATAATTCTAATTTTCATTCTAATGAACTGACCATCTTGTGCCATTTCCCTTATGCTAAAGACATGAATGGCTTCTTTCTAATAATACACATTGATGATTCTGGCATAAGTGGGGCAAAATGTTCAATTTTATAAGAAGCACACTTAAATGCTGAAATTATTATAAAGATTTGCCATAAATTTGGCCGTTAAATTTTAGAATGAAAAATTTAGGTAAAATGCTTTATAGAAATATTTAAAAATAAATAATTGTCCACAAACTACCGATAGAAGTTTGCGCAAGAACAGAATCTGAAAAAAGAAAAAGAAAGAAAGCAAATAGAAACCTTTTCCTCTTCTTCATGTAGGGAAAAATGTGGATAATTAGATAACGTTGGAATGGACATGGGAAGCGATGTGGCACATAAGAATTGCTCTGGCCTTCCTTGAGCTACATCAGTTGAAGTTTCGTTTTCAGAATCTGGGGTAAGATAAATAGATGTCAATATTCCAAGATTTTATAATAAATGTATATTACAATTACTTCAAGAAATAAACCACGAATGCATAAAATCAAAAACACAATCCTAGCTTGCAATTTTATTTTTAATTTATATAAAAGACTCACCATCAGTCTCTTCATCAGAGTTGCAGGAATATGATTCTTTAGTTTCAAACTCCTCCATATCAAAAACACCTAAACAAAAATTACATGGAAATGAATCATTAACATCTTGATTTTTAAAAAACCTTTCAAGCTATAAATTAAAAATAGTTTCACACAACTTTTGTTTGTCTATTAGTTTGATAAATTTGAATAATTTTTCCTAACTTTCAATAAACAACAGTGTTGCAAAGGACATGAAATAAAATTAATAAAATTAGTAATAAGCTTTTGGAAAGGTTGAGAGCAAAAGAAAATTTATAAAGTAGTTTGTATAATACAACTTCTATTGCCAAAATTACCTTGTTTCTTTATTCTTTTTTTATACTTGGTACCATTTTTATAGCTGATCTGTGAATTCCAAAGCAATAACATAACTTTCTATACAATTTCAAAGAAATAATATTTAGTTCAAAAACAAATGTAAAATTTTTAAAACATGAATATTATATACCATTAATTTCCAAGAAATGCTGTAACTTTGCTTTAATAAACAAATGAAGTTGTCCTTTTAAATGAAATTGCTCCCATTCTAAATTCATTGTTTACAATCACGTGGCTCTTATTAAAATAATAGTTTAAACTAATTTCAATTTATGCCCATACAAAACATTTTAAAAAGACTTGCCTCCAACATCAATGCTGGCAGGTGCACGTTTCAGTTCCCGCTTGACTTTTGTTCTTGAACGAGCTGGATTCTAAAGAATAAGATGTTCATAGAGGAATCGGAATTATACAAGAAAGGTTTCAAACATATATATATCAAATTTAACATATATAACTAAATTTTGGCAAATCAAATTTGAAGATTCCGAAGATCGACGAGGAATTTAATATTTATAAGTCTCTACATACAGATATGCATATTGCAGTTTCTCATAATCCTTACAAAAAAACAATGAAACATAATTCTTTAGCGTTAAAGACTAATTAAACAACCAAAGGAATTTTAAAAGGCACAAATAATGACTTCTTAAAATTAACAATAATGTACTTTTTCAAATTCCATACTTTTCACTTCGTTTCTCATTCCATTCCTTACGTTTTATGAAGCCGAACTTCTTCATGCATGAAGATTTCCATTTAGGAATCATTCATTGACCAAAATTTAAAGCTACAATGAATTTTAAAATTTTTTCCAAATTTAAACGAAAAAAAAAGTGGGGGGGGGCAGGGATTTGTGAAACGGAAACCGAGATACAACTTATTGACAAGCGTTCGTTGCCTTTCCAATAACGACTTGTGATTATTATTTTTTAAATATATAACGTTATGTTATTTTTTAATGTTATATATCAAGAAATTTTATTCAATTCACAGATAATAAGTTTCTATTAAGAAATTCAAGATTCCAGAAAAAAAGTTGAACACAGGGAATTTTGAATAAATGGCGGTTCTATAATATGTACAATAAATTCGATCGATATGTTTAAAATTAATTCATTTTCTCATCTTTAAAATTTAAAGATAACTATTCGGAGTCATGCGGACTTATAGTCCTTTTTCATGCTTCTCAGGAACTAATTACCGTACATACCAAAAATTTATCTGAAATATTACTTAAAAATAACAATTCCGTTCATTTTCAGAATTTAAAATAAATTCCAACCTGAAAGCATAAAAGGCTAAAATCTCTTCCCATATTATCTTTCCGTCTTAAGCGTTGTAACAACAAATAATACAATAAATATACGATCTTTGTTTTGACTAATATTATATACATTATATACAATTTTTTTTTTTTAAATTCTGAAGAGTTATTCTTAAACAGAAGAAATTGTTTTGGAATGTAGCAACAACTACAGCGTCATTACCTACAGAATGTGTTTTTGGTTATCGGTCAAGGCAAAGAAATATAACTTCATAAATGGTCATTAGAATGAAAACTTTTATTTAATTGCAAAGAACAAAAAAAAAAGATGCAAGTTAATGAAAATTCTCCCCATTATTCGTATCAAATATCACGAAAGTTGATAGGATTATAATATGCTTTACAAATCTCTCTTAAGGAAAAAAAATCGTAGTTGATCATTACATGAAACAAAAGTTCCATAGTGGACGGATATTAATTTCTCACAACGTTCTTATATAAACAGCTTTTACCAGAGTCCTAGCAAAACACACTGGATTGTTATAAGGCATATCATGAGATACTTTAAAGGGAACAAAGAAACCATGTTCAGTTATAGACCATGATGATAACATTATTGGATACTGTGACTCCAATTATGGAGGTGACGTAGCAGATAGATCTATAAGTGGTATGTTTTCATGATCGTTGGTGGAGCCGTGTCATGGTCTAGTAAAAGGTAACACACAGTTGTAACAAACACAACAGAAGCTGAATACATTGCCATGTCTGCTGCTGCTGTTAAAGAAGCTATGTGGCTCAAGAAAATTGTGATCAACTTGGGAATCATGCACGATAATGGAATAATTGTGTATTGTGATAACAATGGTGCTATCAATCTGAGTAAAAATAATATGTGCCATACACGGAGCATATATACAAATATCCAACATCACTTTTTGCAGGAAGTGATAAAGAGTTGACAGATTACTGCTGAACAAATGCCAATTGCTAGAATGATAGATTTTTTAAAACAAAAACTGAGCCACGATTAAAACACGAGTTGTGTGCCCAATCAGTAGGTTAAAAATTATAACTGACGAAAGTTGATATGTTTTTATTTTAAGTGACAGTTATTTTATGCATATAACCAAAGTTTTTTTTAAAGTATTTTATTAGCATGATTTAGTATCTGTTACTGAATTTGTGTGTATATTAATCAAGTTTCTGGTTTACTCTGTATATCATGTGTATAATCTAAAACCAAAGTGGGAGTGCTGAAATATTAGTTTTGATTATACTATGCGCCTATAGATGGCGCCATGAGCTAAATATGTATATTATATAAATGACTGCTCACTAAATAAAATTAATTCTCTTCCTGGTGTCTCCAGCTAAACAGGCAAGTGATTGACTCATTTGTATCTTAATTTTTGCTTCGTTGCTCTGATATTTAACTCTGGTTTTTTCACTTTTTCCGATAAGGAATTGGCAAAAACAATGACCACAGCATGTTCTTGGGCTTATTTTCTAAAACTATATCAATTCCCCGTTTTGAAGAAATGGCGAATAATCCATGCCTACAGGATGAATATCAATGATGGCTCACATTGAGTAAATCAAGTTGATTGATTATGCTAGAATTACTTGAGGATTTATGATTTTAATAAAAACATTAGGAATAACAAAACTATCTAATATTTCAAATTTAAAAACAAATGGTTCGAATACAATTTCTGAAAGCCTTTCATTTGTGTATAATAATGTATTGAATTACCATTATTGTATATGTAGCAGTTTGTATAATCAAAAATATATGCAGGTAAATACTTTTTCCAGTTCTCAATGTATAATTTCTATTTCAAAATTTAGTTTAAGTTTTATCTTGCAGTACTTATTACTCCTTTAAAGCACTGTGGACAATATGTACACTAAAATCAAGGACTAAGAAATATCAGAAAATATTAAAAGGATCATTATATATGCATACACACACAAAATTCAAGAATTCTAACACATCTAGAAGTGAATGAAAATGGACTGAAATTTTTCCTAATTTACAAATCTGAAACATATTTTTTAAGATGTAGAAGTAAGATAAACAGACTCGCTTTCACTCTTTAAACAAAATATGGGCATGCTCAACATTTAAAACTTATATTTAAGTTATTATTTAACTTACATTAAACCAGTCTTCAGACTTGATTGCCAATTTTTTAAAAAATTCATACAAGGATATACTATTTTAATAGAGTAAACACAGCTTAAAATCCTTGTATTTACATGCAAGGAATAAAGTTATGAAATATTAATTTTTTTTTCAATTTTATGAAAACTATGAAAAAATAAAAATGCTTCTTTAAATAGTTTCATGCAGCTTCCTCTAATGTAGTTCATTCAAATGCTGTGTTTCAGATTTTTTTCATTAAAATAATTTGACAAGTAGTAAAATATATTTAATATACAAATATTAATTTTTTATTTAAGAGTCAAGGTGTAATTTTTAATGAAAATTCTTAGAAACTGCCATTCTATATTTATGGTAACATTTTCATAAACGCTCATTTGCATGTATATTTAACAAATTAACTTTAAAATTATCCCTAAGACAAAGTAATTCTTTAAAGCCCATGCATTACAAAGTATTAATTAATCAAAATAGCAGTATTTGGAAATATACTGAAGTCAATTTTCCAGTAGACTTACCGATACTGTTCTTCGCAAAGCTCTAAGCTTTTGTTGCTTCAAAGCAGCATCAGTTGCCGGATCATTTGTTTCACTTCTATCAAATGCAGAATCAGTAGAGGTTGATGAATCATTCGCTAAAATAAACAAATCATGTGAATTAGAGTGAAGAAATCCTCCAAGTTGACATTTAAAATTTAAAAGAAAACTTTTGAAAGAAGGAAGACAAAAATTACCATGAATTGTATCTGTTAATGTTGTTGGATGTATTTTTAATTTTAATTTTCTTTGTTTTTTATTAGTTTTGTTCTCATGTTCTTTTTTGCTTTTTCTTTGTTATCTTTGGGTTCTATTATTATCATTTAAATGTATGACATTGTATCTGGCAATCAATTTAATGTTCAATTATTATTATGTTTTTGGCAACAGCTGTAATGTTGTTATTATTGGCTTGAGCTGCACTCTGCTGCAGGCATTCTGTAAAACCTTTTCTAAAAGAGAAATTAAACCTGTTCGCACTTTCAGAAGCTTTTAATTTGATCTGCAGCGATCAAATATAGATATTTCAATATAAATACTACATAAGAACATTATTTGTATTTTAATTTTTACATAT
The DNA here is from genome assembly GCA_026289955.1 of Argiope argentata. Classification (NCBI taxonomy): domain Eukaryota; kingdom Metazoa; phylum Arthropoda; class Arachnida; order Araneae; family Araneidae; genus Argiope; species Argiope argentata. Next base: position 16,049,394 of record JAOUZG010050968.1, read on the forward strand.
TTGGAGGATGAACCAATGAAATAAACTATCCTCACTTATTACCAAACAAAAAGTGTTATGGTATTGAATATTTAAACAAGAAGGAGTGAAGCCAGTATGTTGTATGAGGGTTGAATATATTATTTGCATCAATAACTCTTTTATTAATATGTTATTTTTTTAATGCAAATATAATTTAATTAATTAATATCGTTAATTTGATATATAAGTAAAAATTATAAGTTGTACCAAAAAAATGACTAATTTTATGGGAAGTATACAGCTATCACTCAGATCATTTTAATAATAAATCTTAAGGATTCATTTAAACTATAATGCAGCAAGAGGTAAAATTAGAGAAAAAAATGCAGTACCTCAATCAATCTGTATGTATTAGTTCCAAAACATTTAAAAGTATTGTATCCCAGAGTTTTGCAATTGCCGATTTTAAGCTCCAGTTTTATAGACAAATATTATTAATAAATCTTTTCGTGGGAATGACATGACCAACACAAAGATCTATCACATAAAATACAAATTTAATTTTTATTATTCTCAGACACAATATCTAATGCAATTCAAAGTAAAATTTACATTAGAACACAAACATACCTGAATCTTTATTTAGAACAGAAGGCGATCCTACTGATGATTCTGACACAACATCACCTTCAATCTGATTCTGACTTTCTTTACATTTTATCATTAAGTAGACCATGGATTGTTTGTTTTTCCTGACTTTTTGCAGCAAATTACTATAATTCGATTGTTGTTCTTCGGTAAACTGCCTGAAATATTAAATACCACAAATATAATGCTGATATTATTAAAATGAGAGGTAATAGAATGCAGAGAAACTTTTTTTTACTAACACTTATCATGTTAACACATAATCCCAAGAAATAAGAATATGATTTTTGAGCATAATCAAAAGAAAGGGAGCATATGAGAAATCGGATGTATAATGAAGACTTCTTATGAATCAAGAGTTTTCTATTAATGATTATTCATTGAGTAAAAAAAAAGTTAGATAATGATTGTTAGTATAGTTAAATGCACATAATTAAAGATAAAAAACTCGAATACAAATAATCTTCTTATAAATAATTCTAACACCTTTCTCTTATAGCAATCCATTAAGTATATGGCAAGAATACCGAAAAACGTGTAACAGGATAGAACAGGGCAAGACTATTGTTATTAGAACATAATTATTATCTTTAGTTACTTGACTGCATTGTAAGGAGCCAAAGAAGCTTACTCTCATTAAAGATGACCACCCATTCATTTGGATGAAGAATATGGATGTCAATACACAGAGTGCAGGACTTGCTTCGAAATCCGAAAGAGAAACTCATTTCTCACCTATCCAGCATTTGTATAGATTATAGAACATCGTTTAATTATTAATAATTAAAAAGGATATCAAGAGATAAGAATATTAATTTCAAGTCTCACTTTCTGATTTGAAATTTGGATTCATGGAAAGATATTTCTTGGATTTCTAAGTTTAAAGCTTCATTGGCTAGAGTATTACCTTTTTCGTTTACAATAAACCCCTGAGGAGCTCTGGTTCAGATTATTTCAATCACCAAGTTCAGTAACTTTTTCTTTTATAGCCAATATTTTGTTTGTTTCACCAACGGAATCAAGGGCCAATAATGCCAACCTTGAATCAAATTATCTTTCACCCTTTTATATTGCTTTAAGCAAGAAACTCCAAAGTGAATCGCTGTGTTATAGAAAGCATCTGGAAGGATATTATATAAGCACAATTCAAAATGGGGAATAGAGGGACAAGGATTAAAACGGGCGATTATTACTATCAATTAATTTCATTTGTAAAAGATGATATTTATTTGAAAAAATATAGAAAAAGAAAAGCACAAAAAAGTTTCTGTGTAAATAAAACAAAGATGGATTGAAAGCTTCTGCACACAAATAAGATATACGAGATGTACCGAATGCTCCCAAGCATCACTTTTAACATTAATAAGTGAACTTAATTGAGGCATCATAAATAAGAAGTGTATGCAAAGCCCTATAGGACACTAAAGTAATCTATCATAAACCACATAATATGCCAATACACTTGATCAGAGAGCAATCCAAGAAATAATGGAAACAACTCTTAAAATATTTAATTATTTCTCAAGCTAGTGATGAAAACAGAAAAAAAAAATCAACCGTTTAACGCAAGTTAAACCAAAAATATTTAAGGTCATATTAAAGATGGATTAGAACATTATACGAACTAAATTTAAATAAGTTTGGATGGTAAATGGATACTTACCTAATCCGCTCTTCCATAGCTCTTTGCTCAGCCTTCAAATAGTTAGACACTTGTGTCTGAACATGTTCTATTGAACTGTCAATATTTCCATTTTGGAATTCAATTCCTATAATAAAAATATTTCATTTAATAAAAATATTCATTAATAAATTTTGATATCGACTCAGAAATATGACTGCAAATTCCAAGACTGATACAAATGCATATAAAATACAGGATGCGTCATAAATTCACACACATTACAAAAAGTTATTTTTTAAAAAAGTAATGATAGAGAAAAAATTGCAGTTTGCAGGAATATGTTCAGAGAGCCTTCGAATCTCTCCTATTTAAATTTATTCGGAAAAAAAAGAAGAAGAGTGACATGTAAAACCTTTCAGGCAGTTATGGAGGAGATAAATGACATACTAAATATTAATGACAGAATTTATTTTTTTAAAAAACTAAATTATTGATTAAAAAAATTCCCAACTTACCAATGTTGTTTTGAATAAAATTATCATTTATGTCGGGCAAAATCAGTTTAAATAAAGCAGAGTATCTGTCAGAATCCATTAAAGATGATATGTAGTTGGCATTTGTCTAGAAAAGAGGGGGAAAAAAGATGTAACATTTTAAATTTTAATAAAAGGAATCGCATAAAAACTAATACGCTAACTGAATATCTTAAAAGACTTGCAAAGAATGTTCTGCGCTTTTAAATATTTAAACTCATAACAAAGAAAAAGATATTTAAATTACATATATTGTATAAATAATAAGGAACAAGAAATTTTTTTAATTAATTCCCACTCAGGTCAACAAAGAAAATTTTTGTATCAGTTTCTTTTTATTAAATAATTACAATTAATATAAATAATTTATTAAAAAAAATATTAATTTTCACAAGAATTGAATTTGCATTCTTCACCTTCACATGAAAAATACTGAAATCTTTGCATTTTACCGATTGAACTACTGCCTGCTAATTTCAATTTTCATTAGAAACTGCTAAAACTCTATTAAAAGTATTAAAAATTAACTAAATTTAATTAATGAATTAATATTATTAAAAAACCGTATTAACATCAAGTGTCATCCGCTATAAGTTTAAAAAAATGTATTTGTACTTAAGTGGATGAATAGAGTATTTCATTACCAATTAAAAATTTGTATAGGGTGTATATATAGAGAGAGAGAGTATGAATCAATAGTAAATACTGGGGGGGGGGATCATCTCATGGTCTTCTCATTTAACAGAATGCACAATTAGGAAATGATTTTATCTAGTATTTCAGACATTTCATATTACACAAATACATATCAGTTACTATATAAAGAAATCAAATTTAAGGTTCAAATTAAATAAAAATAAAGGTGTATAAACTTGCATTTTCCAATACACAAATCAATATATGAGAAAATTTTAACAAAAAACATCTGAACAAATATTTTAAATACCTCAGCTCTAGAGCTCACAAGGACTGTGTCATTGTCATCAATACGTTTGGCAAATACATCCATTGTGCAGCAAGCACATGAAGTAACAGTCCAATTTTCTACACAGCGGACTTTGCAGAGTACTTTTTGAGACTATAATCAATAAAAAAAACTTTCTTAAATATGCAAAATATTATTTAAACTCCACTCATAAAAATGAAATGAAAAAAATTATAGTATTTGATTTGATTTAATTTAAATACTAAGATTTCTTTCTATTATTTTTACAATTCAAATGAAAGTTTTTCAACTAAAATAAAGTACTATAAAAAATATCTTTTATATACACCTTGATCCTATTAGTCACATCAATAAAATATTTTTAGTACATTAACAGTTTTATCAAAAAAATTCGACCAAAACTGATGCAATTATGAAATTTTGAATCGCCTTATTCTAGACAATATCAATGCATTGAAAGAAATCAAATTGAAAAGCAGCTACTTTAGGAGAGATTGCTGTTTGATTGTTTTAAATAATGAAATTCAACATCGCTATAGTTCGATTTCAGTCACAGACTGCATCCAATGAATTGAACTTTATTTTATTTATTTATTTATTTATTTTTGTCATTCTTTGTTGCTGAAAATGCTAGTATCAAGCATAATTTACTAAATATGACTAATAAGAGCAAGGGGCTGTATAAAAATTTAGGTTCCATAAATTTTTCCGAAGAACATTTAATGGGTTAGATAAATATAATTTTTTTAAACATCATTTAGCGTATTTTTTTAACTGGACCAAAATGAATAAATAAACAAGCAATCCTAAAATGCAATTAACAGAGTGTTTATTTTTAAAACTTAACATAATTTCACTTTATTTCTTTGTAAAACTGAATTAAATAAAATGTAATAATTTTTAAAAATTCATTATTCTTATATATGAATAATCCCACTAACCATAGTAACTCCAGCCAAATCCAAAGTAACTGGATAAACTTGGGATTCAAAGAAGGAGTCATTCATGACATTTTCAGGAAGATTAAGCTTGCTAGCATCTTCTAAATTAAAAGTACTGCCACGACCATGTACTCGGATGTTCAAACAGGAACATACTAAAAGGATCATGATGACGAATTCTGAAACAAAGAATAACATGTATCAGAAGAAAATTTTAGTTTCAATTAATTCAAAAACAATTTTTTTCTGTTGAGTTATTTTTTAAAAGCATTTATTACAGTAATATTATGTGCATAAACTTTCCAATATCTTGCTTGCCTTTACAGATACTTTACATAAAAAGTGAGAAAACATATATTTGTAACATTATTTCTGCTTGATGGAGAAGGGGAAAAAACCTAGAAGAGAATTTCAAATCAAATGCTTACTATTTTTTAAAAATTTTCTTCCTGTAGTTCAAATATATATAATTATTTTATACTAGTCGCTTTTGGCGACCAGCTGGTTCGCCAATATTAATGCCGGCTAAAAGGTGCAATTCCTTTTTTTATATATATAACTTCGTCTCATAATAGGTTTTTTCAGCAAAATATTTTTAAGCTTCAAATTTTGGTAGTCATAAAATTCACTTATACTATTATGTAGACCTTAAGCAGTCCTGATCTTTGAACTTTGCCTCTCTCTCTGATTTACTATCAGCGCCCGTAAAATTCAGTTTCGAATTAAAGTGGAAATGATGGAAGTGCACTTAATATAAAGACTTTTTTACTCAATCTAAGCATGCCTTTAAATAAAACTGAGAACTGAAAGCAGAGTAGTCTGACTCAGAAGTTTTATGTTCAATGCAGAAATTGAATTATTATAAATTTTCATAAATTATGATATCTCAAAGAATTATGCAGCAAACATTTCACGGATTCAATGAAACATTCAGTTTTTAATTTTATTTTTAGATGTATATAAATACTCTCAACAATAATATATATTTTTTTTGGTTTATAAATATACTTCAAAAAATTATGAAGTTTAAATTTATAGACAGTCCTTAAGTTTTTTAGATTCATATTCTGTAAAATATTCTTTATGTTTCAACTTCTAAATAAATAAATAAACGTTTCTATCTTCTGCGATCATATCTGACCATTTTATTTAGTTCTGAATATTGCAAGATTAGAGCAATCAACATTTTCATAATCTAGGCCAATTACTGGAGAAACCCTTAATGGCATCTTTCAGATGGTCGATAAAATGATCTAAAATTGCCTGTTTTTATAGAATAGTGATATTGAAATTTAATAAATTGGACAACTTTAATGATTGATTTAGTCGATCGGAGTAACACTTTTTTAAGGTCTTAATGTCTCAAGAATATTTTGTTAAATATGATTCACAGAGTACATGAAATATGTAAACTTTTAAAAGTCTTAATTCATCAGCATTTTTTACCTCAATTTACTAAGAATATAATTATATATTTCACTTAGTGATGATATCTATAAAATAATCATGTATGCCTATTACAAAAAGTTAGCTGTTGGACTCTGATAATAGAAGATGACCTGTAGATATTAAACCATATTTGTCTTAAATAAACCTTTTTAATTGAATTAGTATTATATGTAAAGTAAAATATCATAGAAAACATTTCCTTGCATTTACTTCCCAAAAATATCATGTTTCAAATTTGTTTCATTTCATGCAGACGTGCTGAAAATTACATTTTTATATGTTTAATTCGGAGTGATAGTTGATTTATTTCTTATCATGTGAGAACATGATGTTGTTTGGGCTAGGAGGTTTTGATGTCTTTGAAATATACGGGGAAAAATATTTTAACCTGCTTTTATCATAATTGCATAATTAATTATTACGTATGCTTCTTTGAAAATATAAGTTTTCAAAACGCTGACATGTTTCTAACATTATAACTTTATTACTAAGTATGACTCTTTGAAAGCAGATGCGTTTTTATTTCGGCAGGATTCATTAAAATGCGGAGATTCATTACATTCATGAAGGCAAATTCTTTGATTTGCAAAATGTATCTTCTTCATATAAGTAAATGTAACAATTACAAATCATGTCTTAGAGTTATAAAAAGTAAAAAGAACAAGAAGGTAGAATTGTTTTACTTCAACAGAATTAATTAAGAATTTATTTTACTTTCAATCAACTTATTATCAATTGCTTTTTGTTCGTCGTTTCTATGAAATGACGTCATCTTCTAATTTGTTCACGACTTCTTATTTTTAAATAATTAATCTCGCTCAGAGAAGATTATCGTTTGGTACTTTTTTTTAAAAATTCTTTTTTAGTTTCAATTATCGCACTTTTGTAATATATTTTTATTTTGTATTTTTATTTATGTTAGTTCCTTCAATGAATTAGCGATTTTGATAATGCAAACGATCATAAATTTTTTTCCTTGCATTTATTGACTAAAAAAATATTGCATTTCCTATTTATTTCATTTCTTGTAATCACTTGCACAAAATTACATGTTTCTAGGTTTTATTTCCTGTAGAGTAAGTAACTTATTTTTTTAAATCAGAACTTCTGAAAATGTGATGGCAACATATTATTAAAAGCTGATTTTTTTTGAGATCATCATGAAGGTAAAATTTTATTTTTACGCGAAATAAATTGTTGAAAAATACGATTAAATTAAATGTTTAAAAAATCATTAAAAATAGAATTTTTATTTATAGGTCAAAACATCATTATCATAGAAAAGCTTTTTTTTTTTTTTTTTTGCTTTAACTTGATGAAAAAATCAATTTTGTGCTGTAATATTTTTGGAAGTTATAGCGAAAAAACGTCAAAATTTCGCTTATTTTTTATTTATTAAATTGTTAAAAGGGTGCTTGGTGCACATTCTCGGCCCCCAAGGAATGCATGTACCAAATTTGGTAGCTGTAGGTCGAACGGTCTGGCTTGTAGAGCGCCAACAGACACACACACACATTGAGCTTTATTATAAGTATAGATTATGCACTTGCCAATGCTTTAATAACCAAATATGACTTCACAGATTGCTATAATCGCATTTGTAACAATATCTGATTTAGTACAATTAAATGTTATTTTTAGAAATTGTATCAAATTTACAATTTAATACTGGAATCTTTTTGTTATAAAAACAAATTTAGCTTTTATTCTGAAATGTCAGTAAAAATTCTTGAAGATACATAAGAGTTAGTTACGGATCGATCATATAATGAATGGTGATCAGATAACAAGTATGTCAAATGAGTCAACACCCTACTCTCCAAATTGCTACATCACACCAACATAAAGATGCTTGACCCTATGGTGGCAATTTTATGAAGCACTACGCCTACATACCCGATAGATCTCTAGTAGAATATGTTCTTAATAATATAGAAATCTCTAATTCAAAAACCAAGACTTAACCACCACGACACCATTGCAATCCTAAACACCATTAAAGAAGTTTAAAACTATTATGAGATTTCTATGAATCGATAAAATGTATGGAAAGAAAGGAAGGTTAAAAAAAAAGATTATGAATGTTTTGAATTTCAGCATGCTTTAATTACATAAACGTTCAGAATTTTGACGAGTCCAAAAAGTTTTAAGTAGAATTCAACCATCGAAGGAGAGGAAAGATACTAAATTTTTCCCGAATTCTTAAATCATTGTCATTAACAATGTCTACTTAAAAGTCATATTTGATCAGGCAGTTTAGATCTTTCTTCAAAATTTTTATCCATTTTACAGAAAAAAAAGGTTAAAATATCAAATGGGGAGAAATTAGATCGATTGAGCAACAAAGTTTTTATTACAGGAAGTATCATCAAATGATAAAATATTATATATTTTAAAAACTATAGACAATTTTAAAAGAATAAAGCCTCCAAACAATAGATTCTTTTTAAATAAATAGAAAACCTTGCCTTTTCAGGTAATGGTAATAAAATTTGATAATTGGTAACAAGCAATGTAATAAATTTTGATTATTTATTTTAAAAAATTCTAAAAGATAATTTAAAGAAAAAATTTCATATGCTTACTACATTAAAATATTGTAAATGTATTTATAAACCACAGTTCGAAATGTAGTCTTTATGTTCCAGTTATTTCAATACTTACTTTGACCGTCTCCCGCAGATTTTTTAATACATTTTATAACCAAGCTTTGCTCGCCCCCCCCCTTTTTTTGAGAAATAATATATTTATGAATGACATATTGATTACATGTGAATATTTTTTTATCTTCCCTCATCTCACATCTATCAGCGCCATCTCATAATATTTTGTGGTACCAGTAGGTTATCATCCTACAGCAAAAGTACCATAAAAAATTACGAGATGGCGCTACATGGTATTGTCACCATGAGAGCAGATAGACTCCGATAGTCACAAATTGTGCGTGTGTGCATATTCACATTTTTTCAAGAAGGTACCTATACAAATAAACTTAAAAAGTAAAAAATTATCTAAATAAAAAATTTAATCTAAAGTGTTAAAGCATTTCCGAACTGCACGAAATTAAAAATACATTTTTATATGAACAAGAATTGCTCATTTAAAGTTATAAGATAAAAACGATTGCTCACAATGTATGTCTTCCTGTAAAAGAGTAAAAGAGAAGTAATACTATATTTAAATGAAATAAATTTTAATAGCCATTATAAGTATCGGCAAAATGCGATTCCTAAGTTCGATCCTGGTTTAGTAGTTTGTTTTTTTATTTAAATTTTTTAAATCTTTTCACACTAATTTAATAATTCACAAATAATTTTAAATAATATATTTTTCATTTCATTTCCGAAAATAAATGTTAAATCGCCTAATTCTTGAGATAATTCAATTTTTAGAAGAAAACTAATTAAAAATTTAAAAGTTTCTTTAAAAAATTCAAACTTGCTTAAATGAAATTAACAATTTAAAGATGAGATTAATTAGCATGTTTCCCATTTTTTTAATGCAAAAAAAATGATTTATCTCTTTATACTTGAAAGGAACATTTAATTTTTAGAAGAAAAATAATTAAAAATACAAATATGCATTTTTCAAAATAAAAATTATAACAATCATTAAAATCGAATTAACAACCAATAGATAGTTTCAATTAATATGTTACTAATTTTTAATTCAAAATTTATGTTCATTCAAACGATGCTTGAATTATAGCTTTAATTGTTATGAGTAAATGTAATCTTAACGATGAAAAATAAATTTAAATAACTTATCTTAAAACCATTAAAAATTTAAAATATATGGATTTTAATAATGACAAATTATTAGTTCAAAGAAGCCAAATTGATACTGAAAATTAAAGAGAGCAGCTGATAATTTATTAAACAAATCAACAAACATTCTCACTATTAATAATCGAAAAGAAAAGGTAGAATGCAGGTGTAAAGTTACAGAATATATAGGCAGATGGCTCTAACTTTTTACCATATGATATGCTTCGAAAGCTGTTCAATTTTCTGATGAAAGATAAATATTTTTTGAAAATAATCATTGTTTTCCAATCGATCCCTTTAAAGCTTCTATTATGGATAATCGTTATTTATAAACTGCGAAAGACATCAAAATGTTTCTAATGTTTTTATGGTATTTATCATCTCGGTAAATATCATAAAATGTAATATAAAGTTACTGATGTATTTTTATGATGACATTAATTATAACTAATATTTATCGAAATTTGAATTACATTTGTAATCATTTTTCCTGCTTAAAAATAAAATTATACTTCAAACATTAGGCGAAAGGAATTTTATTTTTGAGTTATGCATTAGTTATATATTAACTTAAACTGTATGTGAAGAGTGAATTTTATTTAACTTACTTTTTAATTTTTAAAAGAAAAATCCCTTAACGGGAATTATAACTGAAATTTTAGGAAAAAAAATTTAAAGTATTAAGAGATAAAAATTTTATTTTTGCTTACAAAAATGAGCAACACAATTCAACCTGAGCAATCGAAAAAGTAATTCGATGCATTATTCACTTAACATAAGGGCTGGTTTATCGCTCCAATATATATAATTGTTTTAAGTTGAATTTTTCTGAAAAATTTAATTATGTCTTTTTACCATTCAGTATGTATTTTTAACAATCAAAATTGAAAAATAAATAAAGTGTCAAAATGATGCAAAGGGTTAAAACCATCCTTCATGCCGCTGTACGAACTTTGCAACATATAATTTATATTCTATTATTTGTATACAAGCTGGTACCTGACGTGTGGCTGCCGTAGAAAAAAAAATTCCGGAAATATCGTTTGAAATAGCTATCTATAATTAGGAATACAGTATAATAAGGAATTATAGAAAGAATTATATTTACTTTTTTTGCTGACAATGAATACATTCATTGAAATTAATATGTAATGAATTATTTCTGCATTAAGTAATATTTTATTAATTAAGTGATTATAAAGATATTCTTTTTCTTTAAACTTGAATATTAAAGTGCTTTGCTTTAAAAGTAGACAATATTTTTCCTCCATCTTAAACAAAAACAAATTTTTTGGATGTCCGATTCGTAAACTACAAAATAGCTGTTTGTACTGGAAATTTTTCTTTATATATAACTTGCCTTGATCGGCATCGATAATTGTATGTGTAAGATAAACTCTGAGTAAGAAGAGCGGTTCAACGCAGTCAAAATATTGTGAACGCTGAATGACAATATCTTGTGTAGACGACTATTCATTAAAGGCGAAAAGAAAAAAATAGCGCTTGCACTAAATATTTTCGGTTTCAGTTCACTGACATTGATTGGCACCGATGATAATAATTTTGTTTGATATATGTGCGATTGACATGTACCGTTTGCCGTTAACTGCTTCTCGACTGTCAATTTTAAAGTAATGAATAATTGAAACCTATGACATAATTTGCTAGAAAATTTTACTGTGTTCAAAATAAATGCTCATAATCGTACTATAAACTTCGCGCTAGTGCAAGCAATAAGTTGGCAGTTTTATAGCTGTTTGATAAATAGTACGGCAGCGCATAATATACGAAAAAATAAAAATAAATTTTTATATATTAAATAAACGAAGCAGAAAATTTTAGTCATATTTTAGAAATTGGCTAGTTATTGCGTTTTAAAACTAATTAATATTCTAAAGGCAATAAATTCAGTAAAAGGGTATCGTTATACTGAATCTGATCGCGAACTCACTTTTCTAACCCGTGCCCTCTCTCTCCTTGTTAGACTAATTATATAGCTTAGCACTAATAATTTCATGCAGACAGGGGGGAAAAACACGTTATTTAGCTATTTTCATTTTCTCTCCTTCCAAAAAGGGTATCAAATATAAAATTATAGGACACAGGTATGCAAAAATGAACCAACTTTATAATAAACATTTTAAAACAATCATTTTAAAATTATAACAAAAATTCCACATATATATTATTTCAAATCGATTATATATGATGCAAGGCATTGCACTGAAAAATACTGCACAACCACACAAATTTAAGATACAATCTTTAAAAATGAACTTGGATACCATGAACTGGGTTTTGGTAAATGCCAGACCAAAATCATGATTTGAGGGTGGGGGTGAAGCTTACTAGCATAAGACTATATATCTTATTTTCAAAAGAAAGAGATGTGTATCTGAATGTAAGGTATCCTGCACTAATGCTTTGCTCCATAAGTTTAGTAGCTCTTACAAAAACATACTATATATATTTATTACAAATATTCCAATTTTATCCTGTAATCCTGAATATAAATTCTAATAATTTATGTTAAGAATAGCATGAAAACATTTTTTGCTGCACAAACTGCCAAATTGCATTGCCAAGAAACCAAGTGTATAAAGACTAGTAAGAATTTAAAAAGTAATGGTGATAAAAGTTGAAAGAAACATCAGAGTTATATACATTACATACTTCTTTCCCACATGATTATTTAAATGGACATAACAAAATTTCTAGTCAATCAATAAGAGGGACTCTCTTTCACTTGCAGCTTCACTGATTTTCAAGATAAAATTAAATATAATTATTTTTAAAAAAACTTTTCTTTGTCTAAACCATGCTCAAGAACTTAACAGACATACTCACTACAGGAATGTAAAAGATACAGTATAAGAGGGAAGTTTACAGAGTTAATATCTTTCCCAAGATTTTTTTGAAATTTAGCTGAATAAGCATTTATTTTAGTCAAGCATTTTTCATGCAATAAAAGTAGTTTCCCATTGCACACAGTTACCGAAATTAATCCTGAGAAAATCAGAACTCTGCATAGCTTAAAATTTAAGGTAAATCCTTAAACAACTGATTTAAAAAAAAATTTTTTTTAATAAATAAATTTAAAAAAACTAAAAAAATTATTTCGTTTAAGTATGGTAGTGACTAAGAAACAGCATGATACCAATCATTAACACTGAGCTTCAGTAGAGTGAAAAAATTTAGAACAATGATAAATATAAACATAAATACCTTATTTTTTGAAATAAACTTTTAATTCAGCATTTCAGAATAAAATATGATCTTAATCATCCAAACAAAACAAAAAAGACATGCAGTCATACGAGAAAAACATTCATTTATTCATCATTACTACCATGCATATGTTGTAAATTGTTTTAATAATGATTTCAGTAAATATCATATTAGCAACAACAGAAATCATAGCTACAAATTTATTCTCGTAACATTTTAGAAGACAAAACTGGATATGCAGCCTTAAAAGCAATGCTGATCATTTAAGAATAAATGTGAAGTTTAAATTCAAGCTATTAGGAAATAATTTTCAGAATACAAATAAATTAATTTATATTACACTCGATTTTTATTAAATTTTTTTAAAAAAATAGAAATCATGTACTGACTAAACATTGCTTCCTGATAGCAAAACTATTAGCATTTATTAAGATTTCATGCTCATTATAGATTGTATATGCATATCATATAATCATGGCATTTATATAAATAAGTGCAATTTAGTATGCAAGCTAAACTAACCATCCCATGACAACAATTTTAGAAATATGCACCAATAAAGTTATTTTATAATGCCACCTAAAAATATTTATCACAATACATATACAACAGAGTTTGTTCTTAATACCTTGATTTCATTCAAGTAGTTATAACTAAAAGAAATTGATTTAAAAAATAGTTATTCAGCAAATTTAATGAAAGTTTTAAAATCCAGATATTAAAATTATTATTATATATAAATGAAGAATAAGAAAAAAGAATGCCAACTGACAGTTTTACAGAGCTTAAAATCTTACAGTACAAATAAGAAAATCAAATAAAAAAATCAGTCATAGAATAACAAACTTCATTAAATTTTCTCATTATGATAATACTTTATAAAGAAGGTAAAGATTATATTAATGACATAAAACATGCACAAGGAAAAAAAAATGGCAATATACTCTATTTACAACTTTGAAATATCACATTTTTTATTAAAAAATTTCAATGTTTAAAATTTTTTAAAGAATTCTTTAGGGATCAGAAATAAGAAGAATATAAAAAAAAGTTTTATAAATATTAAATACAAAAGATTAACTTTTTTTCTTTTTTAGACACTTTAAAATTTCTTTCCAAGAACTTCATCTTAAACTTTAGAAATAGTAAATTAAATAAATGTTCTTAAAAATTAAAGTAAAAAAAATATTATGAGCAATACATACAGGCTAAGATGAAATTTTTTTTTAAATGCTGTTTTCTAACCTCTTGTCATTTTAAAGAGAAGCTGCATTGTAAAAAAAATTTGCAACTAAGAAGTCCAAAAATTTAAAAACTGAACTTCTACACATTTAGTCAAATATTTTTTTTTCTCAAGTTACCAAACAGGCTATTATAAGAAAAGCCAAGGAATTTCAAAGACGGTTATATACAGAGGTTTATCAAACATGTTATTTAATTACAGAACACTCTTTATTTTATTTTACTGATAATATTTCCTACTTAATAGAATATATACATTAATGTCAATATTTTTTTTAAAAAAATTCAAGAACAAATGCACTTGTTTTAAAGAGTTTTTTTTTTTGTTATTTCCTAAAAACTATGAATAAGAGGCAACATAAAAGAAATCTATAAACATTTAACATAAAATGAAGCTTTAAAATACTAGCAATTATGATTACTGACTATGACAATACATGTAAAGATAATTAGAAGCAGTAGCTTTATAGTACTGTTATTTAATCAACATAAAATATATTTTGCACTATTAAATAATAATATTAAATATATAATATTCATCCTCACAGTAAGCAGTAATTTTAATTTGCACTCTAGAAACTAGAAAATTCACAATAACAATTTATTTCAACTAGCAAATATTATAGGTGAAATATAAATGAATACAATTTCTACAATGCATCAATATATCTAGGTATTATTTATTTATTAAATGCAAACAAAGATATTTCTGTTTTTAAGAAGATGAGTAACTCTTTAGCCTACAGTTAATCATAACAAAACTTAACTAATAGATAAAAACTAAATGTAAACATACATTATCAATTTTATAGCAAGAATGTTTAAAACCTAATCGGATGATAAAAATATGTTCTAATTTACGACGCGAATCAGCGGATTTAGAACAGATTTAAGAAATAAGAAAATTCAAAATGCAAACAATATTCTTTTATAATTATTATGAAGTTTTTTTTCTTAAAAATAAAATTGAAATTTTTAAATAGGCAATACTTAATAATATTTAATGACAATTTATACAATTAAATACAAAGGTTTTTTTTTAATAAACATAAAAACTAAATATATTTACTGCTTGAATTTTAGTGCGGAATTTAAAGACAAGCCAACAATCAATAAATAATACAAACATTAGTCAATGTAAGAATCGGAGCAACAGAAAAGCATTTCCACATGATTTCAAAAAAATTGTATTATAATTTAAAAACAAACACAGTGTACGTGATAAGAATTATTTGTCAAACGAGTTAGAAAATAAAAAAAATCAGCCGGAGTAAGAACTCTCCGCTGAACTGAAATCAAAACACAAACGCACGATTGAGATTGCTGAATCTAAAATATTAAAGCTGTGATGCAAATATGAAAATGAGACGGTACTTACATTTGGAAAGTCGAATATTTTAACAAAAATGAAGAATTTGTAGATTAAATGAACAATCTTTAACGACACAATCTCACACTCGCGCAAACCTAGCAGCTGCACCACTCACTCCAGCTCTCGTCACTCGCTCTGGATGTATAGACAAAGGATACGTAATTTTCTACTTTCAGCTTGACACCTGACTGCAGGGTTGCTGTATTCACTGTCCGTCGCCAAATTCAGGCAGCAAAAGTGAAAATTAGTTGCCAAGACGCGTGTTTTTATTATTCTCACCTTTTATTTCCGCGATTATAGATTTCAATAAAACGCTGAGAAATTACTTCGTTTATAAGCATTTATAAAATAAATGAATATTTTACTTACATTTAAAAGCCAAGATATTTTTCAGTTTTTCTCAATATTTAAATAAAAGTTGTCTGTTTTTCCTTCCTCAAATATACCATGCAAAGATCCGTATTAATCAAACAGGAAAATGTTAACCATAAAAATTATGGAGATGATGTTAAAATGTTAAAATAATCAGCTGCAAAGAATAGAGAAAAATAATGAAATAAAGGTCTCTGGAATCCGTGGTTTCTATTCAAGTGATTATTTTCATATTTTTCAGAAACAGAACTGTCCACTAAAAAAGAAAAAGGAAGGAAGAAAATGATTTTTTAATATTTTGACCCATGCATTTTTCTTAACTTCCTAATTAAAAAAAGAATATATCACAAAATTAAATTATACATCCTTTTTGGGATATTTATTACTTTAATTCCTATTATAATATAATGGCATTGGAAATATCGAAGCGTTACTAAATGATTTTTGCATTTTGAATCACTAAATACTTTAACTTAATTTCAGATTTGACTTAATAGCAAATTAGTGCTTGTCTTATACATCAGTGTATGCAAAAGGGTTTATCAAATAACAGGAAATGAACTTGAATAATAATGAAAAAAGGTGTAATTACAAGTAAAATTCAGCTACAGTCATGCTGTGGCAGTATTTTTCTACAAGATATTTTAAATCTCTTTTAAAAAATGTCAACATATAAATAAATGAAATATTTTTTAACATTAAAGTCAAATGTGCACACAAAATGTAATAGGCATAACAAGAGAAATCACACATGCTCACAAAATTTGTCGCTGAAAATTAAACTGAAATTACTTTCCGAGACCTGCATATCTTAAAAAAGCGCGTTGCGTGCACGTGGATTCGTACGAAAGTGTGGAGAGTTCATTATATCCCAAGTGTCCACCTGATCATCGAATCTTGGTTCAAAACAAGCGCTGTCATTAAGATACATTGAGTTTTAAAAAAAACAACAGATGAACGATAGATAAAAATTACAGTACTGAACGGATAATTGTATAAAAATTCATCCTATTCTCTTTTTAGTACACACAGTGTTATACAAAGAGAAAGTATTGGAACCATGAAAAAAATTCGAGTTCGATATTCTAACAAATTTCCACTTTTCAGACCTTCCTGAGTTCGAAAAAAACATCTTAAGAATTATGTGCGTCTGTCTCTGTACACAGAGACTGACTAAGGCAGGGACATAAGGGGCTCTTGCCCCAGATCTCCACATCAAAGGGGCCCCCAAATCAAATAGAAAGTTTATTTTGTGTTTCCTTCTTTAATGAATTTTTTTTAACATTGCTTTTCAAAGATAAAAAAGATAGAAGGGTCCCCAAAAAAGTGTTTGTCCCGACACCCAATTAAGGTAAGTCGGGTTCTTTCTGTACAGAATAACACAAACACGTTTTGAGTTAGAAGGATGAAATCTTGTATGAGGTATTTTACTCAAAATATGTGTATTTCTATAAAATTTTAAATGAAATTCGTACTCAGGATGTCTGGTTGTCCAATTAGAAGTGAACAGAATTATAAACGCAAAAATCTGCACAGAATTTTTTAAACAGATTTAGCCTTTAGAGAGACGATCTGTATCTAATTTTGAACCAGTCGATCTGTATTTTCACATGCATCTAAACATGAAAATTTCAAATGACAACAACTTGGTTAAATTAAATGTGGTAAGCAATTTTGGCATCTAAAAAGCGGAACTTTTTGAGATTTTAAATTGAATCTGCGAACAAAGAGTTGAGGGTCCGTTGTCCTGTATTTTCATATACATGTAAACACAACAATTTAAAAAAGTAACTAGACAAATGAAATATGGTATGATTTTAATTAAAAATTAATAATAAAATTGTACTCTTGTGTCAGATTTTGGTTTCAATCGGTCTAAAAGATAGAGAGAGAGAGAAACATCAAAAATATTTATTGGTTTATTTTTTTTTCTCGACCACAAAACGCTTATGCATGGGAGTGTGAAAATAAAAATCTGAGCACTTCTGGAATTTGTGCCTTGCCTGAAGTCCACAAGTTTATGTGAAGGGTGGATAATAATATTTTTATAATGGAATATGCGAATAGGTTTCGGAAATATCACTCCGGCCAGTTTCTGCATTGAATTCAGAAAAGTCATACTAGATTTATGAATTCTGCGAAATTAAATTAGTCAATTTGACAAAACAAAATCAATCTCCTAGCTACTGCTTATGAAGGGGGGCGGGAATCCATTGATTGGAGCTCAAAGCCCTTCGCTTCATAAGCCGAAAGAAGTTCCCCTTTGTTTCAGTTCATTTTGAATGTTACCAGATTTTCATTTAAAAAAGAAAAGAGAGAGAGAAAAAAAAAACCTACGTGTACTGTATTTTTGAGAAAATAAAAAAAAAAGGGGGGGATCGCCCATTAACTGAATTTCTTATATGAGCTGTTTTGATTAGAAAAAGAATTGATAAAAACCTCATACACATAATTTAAAATCTTTTTGCATTTTTAGACATAATAAAATATTAGTAACCCATATTTTATATTAACATATTTAAAGTTATCCATAAAAATTGAAACTATGATGGCAAAGAGCTTAACCAGCCCAAGAAAGTCTTGTGTGTGTGTGGGGGGGAGCCTGTAATCAAACTTTTTTCTCAAATAATCAAAATATGTTTTTTTTTTTTTTTTTTTTTTTTTTTTGCGCACGCGGGATATAGTATATATTGTAAATCGTATATTTTCTTCATTATGATAAGTTTCTTAAAACAATAAGATTTTTTTAAAAAAAATTCAGAAAAGGTCGATCTAGAAAGGAACGTGCAATCCAAAATGTTAATAGAAGGGGAGGGGGGAGGTATTATTCAAAACGAAATGAAGTGAATGAATGAATTAAAATGAATTAATTTCATAATTGAATAAATAATAAAAAAGAGAGAAAATCAATTATAATTAAGCAGTTAATAACCTAAGCCATTTAACAAAACAGGCTGAAATAAAATAAAATGAATAATATGTACTGAATGAATAATATGTATATGAAAGTATTTTTTTTCCTCATTAGTCCTGCTTACTTGCAATTATGTCAATAAGACTTTTTGTATTATCAGTTTCTGGTTTATCTTATAGTTATTTACTTAATAAAATAATGATTTGTTTACTTAATTAAAATGATACGAAATTTGTAACAGAAAAAGTTGACTCATACAATCTTTTGAGACTATTTTCTGAGTCAAAATTAACCCTCCACATTTATTTTAGAAATTAAATACTTCGGCAACTTTCATCAGTCTACTTTTCATCAAAAATATTAAAAATTAGGGAATGAATCTTTAGATATACATTATTAAATATCTAGCACAATCGGACATTCTCCTGTCTTAGAACCACGCTTCTTGCTAATATTTTGACTTAAAAATTAAATCTTCATAATTTTTACTATCAAGCCTTATCGATCGGAAACTAATTTATGTTAGATAATTATATGAAATTTATACAAAGAGTAAGAGATAAGACATACTATAACAGCTTAATATAAAAACAAGTTATTGTACAAATAAAGCAAAGACGATGCACAGCTCAATACAAAAATGTACCCGTTTTTTTTCTGGCTTATTCAAATTATAGTTAATGCACCTCTAAAAATATTTAAAGGTGTATTCAAAAAGAAATAAAACAGAAAGATCAAATGCATTTGTCTTCCTTTTATTTTAAAATAAAAATTGCTTTCAAGCACTGAATCAAAAAAAAAAAAAATCTAGAAAAAAAATTTTTTTTTGAAGAAATTTTTTTTGTGAGAATATTTTTCAGTAAAATTTTGTTTACTTCATTGCTTTGAAGCCCTTTAAATTAACAATTATTTTTCCCGAATCAAGTTTGTTTACATCTCTGTTGTAATTGAAACTTATCAAAATATTTATATCTGAATTAATTTGTTCGAAACTATGCGATAATATCGAAGTTAAAAAAAATCAAATTATTCGAAACAGATCGGCTGTGTAAGGAAGGAAAGCTTTTTAAGTTAAGTAATGTATTTTAAAACAAATTATTCTTGGATATTGTTGAAAATTAAAAAATAAAAGAATTAACGATAAAGATACTTTGCATTATATAATCATCCAATCTGCCTTCATAAAAATTCTAAAAAATAACACAAATTGACAGGTTTAGATTTATTCAAACTTTTCATCATGGAATTGAATAAAGAAACTTATATTTGTTTACTTATATTACAATTTCTGTTGTTGTTGTTACTTATGGCACTTGCTATGGACAAGCTCCCTGTTGTATACAGCAACAGATTTAAGCCGAAAGGAGCGTCTCTTGTTTTTGAAGTAGCGCTAACTAGGGCTAAGAGTACGACTTAGCTACACACTCAGCACATTTGCTTGCACAGCCCCTTTTTACAGGGAGACACAGTAGCACATCTAACAGATAGAACACAGAAGAACAACCATGCACGAACCGGGACTCCCAGAACACGAGGAAGACGCGCTACCTCTGTGCCAGAAAGCAGCCTCACAATTTCTGTAGTTAAGAATATATTATTGAATAATCTAATTCGTATACAAAACTCTGCAAAACTAGTGTAAATCATTTACAAGTGATGTAAAAAAATGTAAGTTTATTCTTAGTAAAATCAACAAAGAATTTTTTTAAATTTTAGTTACTTTTTATTAAATAATCACAATTAATATAAATAATTTATCGAAAAATTATTGATTTTCGCAAGAATTGAACTCGCATTCTTCACTTTCACGTGAAAATTAGCGAAATCCTTGCCTTTTACCGATTGAGCTACTCCCTGTCAGTTCCAATTTTTATTACAAACTGCTTAAACTCTATTTAAACTATTGAAAATGAATGAATGAATTAATTAATATTTGAAAAACTGTATTAACATCTAATATCATTCACTGCAAGTTTTTAAAAATGTATTTGAACTTGAGTGGATGAATCAAAAGTATATTATATATATATCTATATATATATATATATATATATATATATATATATATAGGGAGAGTGTGAATTAACAGTAGGAATTGATTAAACAACTGAAGGGTTTATTCTTCTGACCTTCTACTTTCACAACGCTGAACAAAGAAACTGGTGAGATAATGATAAGCAAACAGTTCTGATAAACAGCAATAATCTCAACTGTATTAAAAATATTAATCCCCAGTTAAGAGAGTATCATGCACCAGCTCATTCAACTATTTATCATTTTACGCTCAAAAGCACTCATCTTGAGCTTTTGTTTTCAGTGATTTAATTATCTCTATTTCCGGAGATCTATCAAATCCGATTTCATTTTTCCAAGGTTAGGTAGAATCTACTCATAAATAGGAGGAAATTAAATATTGTTACTTCCCTATCTTCCAGTTACGAAGAAAAGTATCAAATATCAGAAACCGTTCGATGGATTTTGATTGAAATTGCAACTCATGATTTTCTCATCTTCACCTTGAACTTTTTGTTTGTTTTCCAATTTTCAGTTGTTTGAACCTTTAACAAATTCTACATAGATTAATCGAACAATCATTTCAAGTTAAGTTCGATAATTTTCGTTGTTCATGAAGTTATAAAAAGATATTTGTAGAAGGTTCTTGTATTTTCCACTCATATGATGAAATGACGAAAACGATTTATGGGCCAGCAATCTTCTCTCCAAACTTTCACACCATACCACTGGTAGAAAGTCTAGATCATATTTAACTTTCATTAAACGAACGCACCCTCAGATTTTTGGTTATTAAAGTCTCGAACTCGTAATTTTCCTATCCAGAAGTGAAGACTTTACTATCAGGTAATAGTACATAATAGAACAATAGATAACTAGTATTTATAGTAATAATATAAATGATAATATCAATTATAATTATTCACTGTGACTAAAAATTAATTCGGGTTAAAATAAGTTGTTAATAAAGTTTTTAAAACAAACAAAAAATATATTTTTTGAATCTTATCCAAGAACAATAGCCCAAATTTGGTAGTTGTTTTTACCGCAAAAATACCGAGGGGTAAAAATATAAATCTTATCGTTTCTGAATGTTTCCACAAACGGCGATAACGTGCCAAAGTTAGGTCGCATGGCAACAAGTCAGCTGTTTACGTTTAATTCAGGAAATGCGCCCCCTAGTGACAGTTTATCGCCCTTGAGCTCCCATGCAGGCTTAACAAGATGCAGTCAGAGCAGACGGATGAAAGAGATAATGCGCTGCTTGCGGAAACCACTTTGGCACGAAAGGCCTGTGGTTTCCGAACGCTTCTCTTAGATTCTTGTTATTTCACCAATTTTGCACACTGTTTATTTTTCTATAAACTGAATGTAGAGAAATCAACTCTGCTATAAAAATATTCGTCACAGGATATTAGAGATCCAAGTTAATTTTCAATATCCTCTTTTAGAAGCAATATCAAAGCTATTTTGGGATGGATATCATAATTTTGACCCTCGGTCAGATGATAATGAAGGATAAAAATTATATGATCTTCTTAGAGTTCAGAGGTGACATAAGGCAAATGAAGGTCAGATTAGTTGAAGCAGGGATTTCGTAAATTTTTCTATGTTTATATTAGGAAACTCTTAAGTAATATGTACATACAAGGCAAAGCTCGAAAAAATAAATTTTGAATTTTTTCTTTCAGTTTAAAGTTTAAATCTGAGGCTTTCATCCAAATTTGAATTACTCCTTGAATAGGTTCTGTTGATTTGAGTATCATTTCTTAGAAAGTTTGATGCAGGAAGTATACTTTAATTAAAGAAAATCATATGTATTCTTGGATTTTTCACATGTTTTAGACTGCACCACACACACACACACACACACACACACACACACACACACACACACAC
>JAOUZG010050968.1:16072312-16090684 GCA_026289955.1 Argiope argentata
CACACACACACACACACACACACACACACACACACACACACACACACGTATACGATCTGAGCAAAATCTAAAAATACATTTTTTTTTTAATTTCTCGTATTCAAAATATAGGAAGAGAAAGTATAGTAATAACCTAAAAAGTTCGTTTTTGAGATTTTAATGATTTTCAGACCATCCTGATTTATTGAAAAAAAAAACGATACTTGAAAAATACGATGTCTGACTTTGAGCATGATACTTTAAAAATATAAGGATTATATGGATGAAATTATACAATTAAAATTATTTATCCATAGTTATTATTCGTCTTATTACCAAACTTATAGATTTCTATAAATTTTTGAGCAAAAATCTATCGAAGGGTTGACTGTCCGTATGTCTATATTCGACAGTACGTGAACGTTATCCCAAAAACAACAAGCAACGCAAATGAAATTCTATAAAAGGTCTTAAAATAAAATATTTTTAAAATTTTGTCAAATTTTGGATACAGATGACAAATGGGAAGAGGTCATATGCTTAATTATATTACGTAACATTCTACAAACACGCTATATTGTGCAAATGCACAAGAAAGCCGAGGGTACCTCTGCTATATTGTGAATAATTTTTTTCTGACCACTGCTGGTCAAGAAAAAAATTATTTACAATTTCAACTGTAGATATCTCCTTAAAAGAACGATTCTTAACGTCTAGGATTCCCTTACGGCTTGACCAAATGAACAGTAAATCAGTACCTTATCTAAGCGATCCCGGTTTTCACTGATGGAGTCACCGAGATATGAAACAGTGAATGTGGTCAGTTACAAAATGGTCATCTCTGAACCAGACATTTATCTCTTATGTAGGAGATACATTCCACAGCGGATAAGTAGTCAACCATTTTTGCACCCCCCTCCCCCCAACGCACACATACCGGGGAAACGAGAATACCCGTGATCCACGTACTCGGGTTTCTCACTCCCCAGGAGGATTGATTGGTTGGCGAGCTTTTTTATTATGCATAAATCAGACGAAAAAAATCCATGCAAAGAATGATGATATTCAAAAGTTGTTAACCTGCAACATTCCATGAATTAACTATTTGTTGGAAGAAAAATAATCTTTCTTATGGATATCGACGGTAATGTAGAGATCTATAAATCCATAAGACGCTATATATACTCCCCAGGAGGATTGATTGGTAGGTGAGCTTTTATATTATGCATAAATCAGACGACAAAAAATCCATGCAAAGAATGATGATATTTAAAAGTAGTTAACCTGCAACATTCCGTGAATTAACTATTTGTTGGAAGAAAAATAACCTTCCTTATGGATATCGACGGTAATATAGAGATCTATAAATCCATAAGACGCTAAATATGCTGATTATCCATAACATAAAATATTGTTTGAACTTTTAAGGCCACGGGGAACAACTGATTTTTTATACAGGCAAAATCATTCAAATATTGACCATAAATCCATGCAATGAATGAGATGATATTTTAAAGTTGTTAACCTACAACGTTCTGTGAATTAACTATTTGGTGGAAGAAAAATAATCTTTCTTTGGGATATTGGCGGTAATATAAAGATCTATAAATCCATAAGACACTAAATGTATTGATTATCCATAACATAAAATATTGTACGAACTCGTAGGGATACGGGGATCAACTGATTTTTTATACATGCAAAATCATTCAAATATTGACAAAAATGCATGTAATGAATGAGATATTTAGAAGTTGTTAACCTGAAACGTTTCGTGAATTAACTATTTGGTGGAAGAAAAATAACCTTCCTTATGGATATCGACGGTAATATAAAGATCTATAAATCCATATGCAGCTAAATATGTTGATTACCATAACATAAAATATTGTTTGGACTTGTATTGGGAACTACTGATACTTTATACGTGCAAAATCATTCAAATATTGATAAAAATTGTCAAAAAGAAGATTATTGAACGTGAAGGAAATTCTACACCAAAATAGTTAAGCAGACAGTGAAGCGTCAAGCGTATGTGACTCTTAACATAAACGTGACTGTTCTTGTTGTGTATTCGTAGATATTAGTACTGCAGTAAATAATGGATATAAAATTGTTCATATTGTAAATTTTAATGCAGCATATAATTTTGTAGATATTTTTAAAGAATATGGGGTAGTTACGAGAAGGAAAAGCAATGTTCCCAGAAATGAATGAATATACTATCCGATTAAGAGGTTCATGAATCCTAAGATTAAATTCTAGTATAAACCCTGTTTTAATTTCCAGTTTGTAGATTTCTCACTTTGTTAAATTCAAATAACCTATAACAGGGATGCATAACCTTTTCAGTATGAGGGGCCAAAATATAAAAAAGGATCGTGTCGAGGGCCAAAGCAGCACGTGGATGTTAAAAAATGATATAAACGTGAAAACACGATGTTTTTTTTTGTAGCAATAAGCATGAATTACAGTTATTACTTTACTTATTTTACTCATGCACACATTATGCAAAAAGATAAATGAAGGAATGAAACACAAACATAATAGATATAATTGCAATACTTTACCTAAAAAAAGGGGAATTTCTGCTTAAAAGGTGGCAGAATTGAAATAGAATAACAGAGGAAAATTCTTTGGTTATTATACAGAGAACACTATTTAAATTTTGTAAAAAAATTAATAATCAAAATTAGCAAAAATTAATGAGATGGCTGGGACTGAATATTTGAAGTTATTGATTTTATGTTGGGCTTAAGATTGGTTGTGGCGATATGCAGAACAAAATAAGAAATAGAATAGCAGGAGGGTTCTCTCATTTACTAATCTATTTCTTACTTTTGATTTGTTTAAATTCATTAATGAGAAAGTTTGCACAAAAATGTAAGTGCTGCCAAATAAAATTGCACATGCTGCTGCATTTTGCTTTAAGCACAAAAATTCCTCGGGTAAGTCTCTATAAAATTCTAATATTGGTTTTTCTTTAACCCTTTTTTTAAAAAATCAGAATTTTGTAAATTAATTAAGGTTAACTGCATACTCTCATCCACTAAATTTAAATCAACAGAAAATGGAGGAAAAAAATTAATCAATTTTTGTTAGGCACTTTTCAGTATCTGAAAACTGATCATCAAATGCGTTACACAAGATTTGAATTTGTTCCTCATACTGCATTTTCATGTGTGGGAATATTTTCACGTCCGCGAAATTCTCCTATACGAAAACTCGTACTCGCAGGTAGCCATGAGGGGAACAAACTGAAAAGGCGCGTAATAAAAAGTAAATAAATCTAATGAACAACTGAAAATTATTTATTCTGATGTAGAATCGTTTGAAAGAGTCTAATTTCATTTTAAATTAATCTTATTTTATTAACAACATTTGCGGGCCATAGGTTGTGCAACCCTGACCTATAAGATTATTTTGATTGAAGTGGTGTTACAACTGTATTGGTATTGGTGGTATTTGAGGTTTTATTTCAGAGTTAACATTGGGGAATTTTTTCAACAAAAAATACCCAAAATAAAAAATAAATAAAAATCACATTTATTGATTCACATTACAACAGTTGAAAAAAATGGAAACGCTCTTTTCTGACTTCTAGTGTTAATATATTGAAGATTGTGAGTAACATCCTCGTACAGGGAGAAAAGCTGAGAGTATATAATAGAACAATGTCTTATCACGTAAACGATTTGATCCAAAATTGTATGCATATCTATCATTTTCGTATTAAGCTCATATAACGAATTTCATTCGTTTACCTTGCTTTGAATTATCCTTTCATACACTCCGACAAACGTGGTAGCAAAGTGTGTAATATTTGATGAATTGAGTCCAAAATTTGACATTTTTCTACAATTTTGGTGTAAAAGTCGTCAAATTTTAATTACGCAATTTGTTGAAGTTTTGAGTCAATATGTTCACATACATGGGAATAAAAAAAAACTACATTCCCATTGACAGATTTTATTTAAAACGTGATACATATAAATGATTTTAATATAAGGACAAAATGCCAAATTTCATTCGTTCAGCATCTCATTTTTGACTGATCATGTTCACACAGAAAGGTAGAGAGAGATATAGAGGTAAATTTAAAAATATATTTTATGCACTCAGCAAGTTAATATTGATCAAATCTTGAAGTTGAGTTTTCTGACGATTACAACACATTCTCTTACCATAAATGTAAACAAAAAAAATGTTTAAAAAATGTGACTACCTGTTCTAATATTTTTAATTATTTAATCTAACAAATGACTCTCAGTGTCTCACTTTTTAAATTTATAAATTAAATGTTTCATAATAGAAAGTTTTAAAGACTTCTTAAAGCTTAAAAAAGTCTGCGTCTTTCTCGTCTTCTGAGGGTCCCGGGTTCGAGTCCCGGTTCGAGCATGGTTGTTCTTATTTTCTATCTGTGAGATGTGTGATTGTGCCCCCCTGTAAAAAGTGGCTGTGCAAGCAAATGTGGTGAATGTGTAGCTAAGTCATACTCTTGGCCTTAGTTGGCGTTACTTCAAAAACAAGAGACGCTCCTTTCGGCTTAAATCTTCTGCTGTATCAGCGGGGGCTTGTCAATAGGCAAGTGCCATAAGTAACAACAAAAAAGCTTAAAAATTAGCCTTTGAAGAAATATTTTCCTCAACTTTTCAGATACGGAATATAGTCTAATGAATAATGGAAACCTAAACAGTATCATAATGGATTAGAAAATTATCACCTTGCAACATGTACATGTTCATGCTGACGCTTTATTATGTGGGCAATCGTTTGTCACAAGCAATAAATAATGAGAGTGTTTGCAAAATAACCTCTATTATGGAGCAGTTAAGCTCAGGCCTCTTTCAAAGGGGTATCTCCCGTCATCATTGATGGACTCTTTAGGCATACAAAATCAAAACTATTGTACTTCCAGCGGAAAAAAGCGTAAACAAAAACCTGCTTACTTATACAAGTTCTCATCTCCATACATGAAACTAGCATTACCCGCACGGCGTGCCCTTGACATAGCTTCCAAGAAGAAAAATTAGCTTTAAACTTAAGACTAGCTTCCCCCCGATATGACATGCGCATGTTGCGCACGTTTTACGCAACATAAAACAAACATAAAGAATGTATTAAGGAATGATTAAAAAAAGCTACTAAACGATTTTTTATAGCACACATTCAGAAATATTTAGACTGTTACAAATATAAAAATATGATATGTCTATAGACAAAACACAGTCATAATTTCGCTCCTCAGGAGATTAATTCTGTTGCACTTCGATTTCAAGAAAGACGGTTATTTCGCTCCTCCCCTAAATATAGACATTATTTCTCTGATATTCTCTAACCGAACGTTTCTTTCATCTTCCAGGCAAGGTTGAATTTTCTTTTTTGGAGAGCATAATGAGTTTTGAATCGCTGTTTGAAATCAGACTTTAACAAAGAAATGTATCGTATATGCTTACCACAGCTCTTGCTATTTGCACAAGTGCAGTTTGAGGTTTACGCGCATGCGCAGATAAGTTAAAATCGCAATTATAAAACTTCCTTTTTTTATTTTGATACGACTTTAATATACTAAAACTGTCCCTAATAAAAGCTCTACAAAATTGTATAAATATATTCCATATCCGTTAACTATTTTTCGAATTTTTGTGACGCTTTCAGTAGACTTTATTTTATACTATGTATAGATGCTGGCATGACAGTAGTATGCGTTATTGGTGAAAATTGTATTTAAGTCTTGATACCCTTCAGTCAGTGACATATCTAGACAATAGATACGTCACTGCTACCTGTTTAGGTTGGAACTCTTAAAAAAATTAAACTCATCACTATTACCAAATATAAAACAAAATATTTTTTGAAATACTTAATTCTTTTTCATTAAAATGCTGAATTAATTTCAATTTTGTGCTCTTCGGTTTGACATTGATTTTGTTGAGATTATTCTTTGAGTCATGGAGGATAGCACAGTAGCACTAGCCACTCTAATTGGGAGTCCAAAAGATTGAGGAATAATGGCATTTTGCCATTCTTGCCACTCTACAGTGACATTACAGCTGTCAGAAAATTCTGAGGGACAAGTGTTGCGTAATGGAAAATGAGCGTCAGCATCCGAACAATAATCTGATCAGATGTCCCGCTTCAGTTGGGTAGTTCTGGTTTTTAATTGTTTGCTTCAACTTGGAAAAAGGATCCTTCAGACTCCTCTCCCTCCCACAATATCAAATGCATTCAAGTATTAAAAAAATAATGAAAAAATAAATGAAAAAAAAAAAGCACAAACCGATCTTCTTCGCAACTTTCTCATATTTCTCGTATACAATAACATCATTTATATAGTAAATTATCTTCACGTGTATTCCGCTTCTTGGAGAGGGAACAAACATAATCATATGATCTGAGAGATCCGTGGATTTTGAGTGGCATCTGCCTAGCCAGTAGAATAGAGAGATAATCTTACTCTTGAAGAATCTTGTCTCCTTTCACTCAAGATAAGGTTAAAATATGTAGATCCTTCACTATCTCGAAATTGATTTTTTTAAAGACTATATATTTTCTCTTTGATTGTTTTTTATACGAGGAAATAAATTAACGGATGTGATCTCCTTTTTATTCTCATATGTTCTTTAGTAGAAGTGTTATAAATCCACCTCCAGGCATCAAAATTTGTGAACTATAGATAAAATTGTGAACGTCACGAGTGCTCAGATTTTTACTTTTAGCACCATACATGAGCGGTTTGTGCTTCGTAATACAAGAGAGAAAACCAAATACTCATTTGAGACAGTCTTCTGCCGACAGATTGAAATCAAAATGTAACATAGAATATAGTTTTAGAAACAAGATCACATACCAAAACTCATTCATCTAAACTGTTACGGATTTGACTTATCGCGATTTTACATGAATACGAATGTACAGACTGACTGAAAATTAAGTTGCAGACGGATTGGTACAAAATTTGATGGATATACTTTTTAAATGTTGAAACTAAATTTTACTAAATGTAGCACAAATTTTTTTCCACCTAGCTCTTTCCATTTTGCAATTATTGTATTTACTAGCACGTGGGCAGACAAATGTTCTGCGATTGGATTTTAATGAAAATATGACATTAATCTACGAATTTAATGCAATGCTCAACGAATTTACAAAAATAAATAATTTAGGCCATATACCAAATGTCATCTATCTACATGAAATCTTTTTATTGCACATTATTCATAGCCAAATATAATTTTTAAAAATGTGTTTCTCGGCAATATGGAGGTTTAAAACGTGAAAAATTCATAAAATCTTCATCGAAATTTGTAACGATTTTTACATACTTCATATACGAAAAAATAAAAAGCACTTTCATAGAAAATCGCTAGACCAGCATCGGAATCAGTAATTAACAGAGGATCCATGAGTGAATAGCCCCGACAAACATTGTATTAGACTATTTGTGCCTTAGATTATGTTTAAAAGCTTCGATATTTTTTTTTTACTATTCTATCTAAAATTTTCTTCAAATTAATTTCTTTTGACTTTTCGTGTGTGTGGTGGCTGGCGCTCGTTAAATCTGTCGTGGTCACAAAGTCCTCCATGTCGAGAGTAATATTACTGGGGGGACTAGGTCAGAGGTGATCGTTCTCTGTTCTAGATCTAAATTACGATCTGTGGATGAATGAATGAAATGCATAGACAAAGTCCGCCCCTTAAAAAGGATTTGTGACGTGTGTGAGCTAGAAGTCAGACTTCTGCTCTCGGGTACTCAAGGATTCATACCCTCAGAAGCTACTGCAACTCTCCTTCCGTTGTAAAGCGGCGCAAGAGAACAACAACATCAATTACTTTTATACAGGAAGTATTGAAACCAACTTTTTTTAAAGCGATTTAATTAAATAGTTTGTTATTTCAATTAATTATAATATTTGTTGGTTAAAAACTGCCCATTAAAAGAAGTTAAATGTTCTTCTACATAAAAAAAAGTCTAATTTAAAGTTGATAACAGACCTCGAAATTTGCATTTGATATTCCCCTTCATGGCTTAATCCAGTCCCACGAATAACGGAAGTAACACAACTTTTTTAAAAAGGCATGAAAATGAAAAAAAATCGTAATTACATATTACATCCAAAAATGTAAAGTTAAATAAATGAATAAAATTGAATAAAAAAATTTAGAATCGATGATTGTTCCGTCCGATAATCTCTAAATGTTTACTTAAGAGTGATAAATATAAGTTCTCACTGTTTTGCAACAACTGAAAAACCTGCATGAAGAATTGAGAGAGCGATTACGTGGGAATTCGCATAAAACTGTTAAAAGCGTAGTCATCGCCACAGATTAGAGGAGGCATATGAATAATCCGCTTAAATTGCTTTTTCTAATAAAAATATTTGACGCAGTTCCTAAGAATATTTGAAGAAAAAAAGGACTGACTGGAATATGATATTTAAATTATTTCAAACATTCTGGTTTAGTTTAGCTTAGTTATATTAACGTTCCGTTGTAAAGATTTCATAACACACCTATCGATAAACATAAATAATGGTGTGTGTTTTTCATTAAAAAATTTCTAAAACTACATAGGAGTTGGAACTTTACTTTTCGACTTAAAACAGCTGAAATTATCTTCCCAAAGCTTCCTTCAGATGACGAGAATGACACCTGAGCTAGCATCCCTTCTTCAAACTTTAACACCATACCAGTGCGAGGTATTTGGCTCTGATGGATTTAACATGCACCAGACCCACTTTCACGATGACTCTTCGGTGGAATCAGGTCTCGATAGTGAAACCCTTCGGTTCAGAAGCCGAGATCCTGAAGCGTTTTTGAGTTATTGTGTTTACATACATGCAAATGTAAAGACCGAATGAAGGTCAACTACCTACGGATTTTGTTCAAAATTTGATGTGGATTTACTTCTTAACGCTAAAACTGTGTACTAAATTTTATTCATTAAGTTCTTTCCGTTTTGTTATCATCATGTTCGCTTTCACGTGGTCAAATGTTCGTAAATAGATTTCATTCAAAAATTTGAAAGATATCTTCTAACTTATTATTACTTTAAATTTACAAACTATTGTAAGAATTACGCACAAATTTTATACCTTTACATTACAGCATTTTTTAATGTTCAAGACAAATATAACTGCGAAAATGTTAATTTTGGACTTGTTGATGGAATTGCAAACTTGATGTTGGAACTTGGTGAATTATGATACTACAATACTTCCACACGAGCAAGTAAAAACAATAAAATACATTTTGAGTTTAGTTATCTTAACGCCTCGTTTTAAAGCAACACTAGGGCTATTTGGGGACGGACGTCGTAATTTTGAACCACGATCAGATGATGCGGATGACACCTGAGCTGGAAATCTCCAAGCTTCTACACCACACCAAGGGGAGGACATTTGGCCTTGACGAATTTACCACTTACCACTTACATGACGGTTCTTCAGTTGAACTGGCTCTCGAACTAGAAACCCTGTGGCTTTAAAGTCGTAACCTTACCACAAGGTCACCGCTGCCCTAAAACAATTTCTGAAACGAAGTATAAGTAGATCATATGTTACATGACTTCAAAGAGGAAAATATTTTTGTAATGTAATTCGATAACCAGGTAAGAGTTCCGATGTTTCAGTCAGAAACAAATCAAGATCAACCTTTTAAAAATTTAATTATATTTTATTTTAATTGAATTGCATAAAAAAAACTTTACACCTTATAGTTGCAATTGTGAAATAAGGTCTTAAAAATTATTCAGTAATGATCACTGGGGACGCATGATGTGGAAGTTTTGAACTAAAAATAATAATATAGGAAATAATAACGATTTTTTTAATCAACCAGTAAAATTCGGATTACGGATGATATTGTAAAAGAACATTAATATAGATTTCAAGGGACCAGAGAAAAAAAATCGAAATACTGGCAAATTCTAATTTTTTTTAAAGAAAAAAATCTGTTTTTGCTGTTGATCTTTTCTGAATTCCAAGAATTCTTCCATACAAAATGGAGCTTTTCAGTAGTTTACAATAGCAAAAGGATGCCGTGGAGTTTATTTTTTTTATTGTAATTGAAATAATAATTATCAATGCAACCCATCTAAACCATAAAATTAATCGTTAATTTAATTACGATGAAAAAATTTGTAGATTTTTTTTTAATTTAACGATATTTTTTATGTTGCACTACACTTTTTGTCCAATGCTATGAAAAGTCGATATTTTTATAAATAATTTCAGTGGAGTGATTTCAGTGAAGATTTTTTAAAATTTATTTGCCACTCACTTCCTGAATTGCTTGTTCTTTGAAACATGTTTGTATACTCTATGACAATACACGATTTTCATATTTTTTAGAATTTAACTATCAGTAAAATAATTTATATCATTAAATTTCAACTCCGTATCAGTGTCAGAACTGACTGAAGAATATTAGAAAAATTTATTACAAAACCCCTTTGTATTTGTAATAATGAATAATAACTAAAAATTAGAAAATTTAAATTACAAAAATAAAAAGATCTAAATTTTAGTGAGCTAATAAAAATGCGAGTCTACTTTTATTTAATAAAAGGTCATTTGTTTCTAAACTTATTTATTACAGCAATTAATTTTTAAAAATTACAGCAATTAATTTCTAAACTTATTTATTACAACAATTAATTTTTAAAAAATTTCACTCGAAATAAGTTAAACATCGATAGAATTTTAATTACAAGATTTAATCTGAACTCTGAGGCGAAGTAATGGCCATCATTATTATTATTAGACAAGGTTACGGCAAACTAGAGCTCTTCTCCGTTTTTGATTTTTTCTCGTTATTTATAAAAGCGCACGTGCAGTAAAATTGCTTACACGCGCAAAAGGGACATCATCCAAAGGAATTCAAATGCCTTCGAGTACGTTCCAAGACTTAATCGATTAAGAAGGATCTGCGTCAGCGTTTTGCTGCGGTTTCCAGATTAATTTTCCATCGGCAAAAATTAAAAAATTCTCTTCAAAACAAAGAGTTTAAAACTCTGTTTAAAAATAATTTTAAAAAAATGCACATTTCATTTGGGGGGGGGGGGGTGCTTTCTTAAATTTGTACAAGATAAAGATTCTATTTTATAAATTTGGAACTTTTTTTTTACAATTTTTCTGTGATTTTAAAAGAAAATTTATTTTGTATCTCTTGATAATAAGATGGGTGGTGATGATAATTGTAATGCATATATCTTGCTTGACTCCAAAAATTTGGTAGTTCTTTCACATATTTTAGACCAACCCGATCTCTGCAAGGGTGGATTAATCACTTAAATGGTTTGCCCGTATGCCGTATATGCATCGATTTATCGAATTTTGATAGTTGTAAACAAAAAATAAACCGTTCATAACGATTATAATTCAATAGTAAAATAACTTCGAATACGTAGATAAGTCAAGCATTCGACGGATTTCCATTTGAATCAAAATAAGAAAATACTCCCAAAATAGCAGGTGCCATCTTATTAGTTAGCAAAGAAAATAAACCTGTTAAGGTGTTAAATTCTATAGAGGTTCTGTATTTTCGGGTCTTCTAACTTCCTTCTTTGAAACTTCTAAAGTCTGATATACTTTATTAGTTTTGGTTTAATATCTATATAAGCAGCTTTTAAGGAATAAATATTTACAAGAAAATTCTATGAAATGTGAAATTTAGTTTAGTTTAGTTTAATTGTATTATTATCCATTTGTAAAGCAACACTAGGACTATTTTTGGACGGACCTCGTAATTTTCAACCACCATCAGATGACGCGGGTAACACTTGACTTGGAACTCACCAAGCTTCTACACCAAACCAACGGGAGGACATTTGGCTCAGACGGATTTAAAGTGTTGCAGACCCCCTTCACGACGGTTCTTTGGTGGCATCAGGTCTCGAATATGCAACCTATGACTCACCAGCCGAGACCTTTACCACCAGGTCTCCACGGTCCTCTTATGAAAGGTGAAACAAGAAAAAAAAAGGAAATATGAATCAAGGATTTGTTAATAGTGAATCGTCCTCAAAATAGTTGCTTTAAGTAAAGCAAGTATAATTTTAAAAAGAAATAATAATTTGAAACAAAATGGTGTACAAAGTGTCGAATTTTTTAAAACTAATTTTAAATACTTTATATTTAAGTTTGGCAAGGCTTTGTCATTTAAGTTAGCTATCCAAATGGGAAAAAAAAACTTTAATACTTTCTAATAAATGTAGTGTACTATTAACTGCATGCCATTGGCGAACAATAGTTAAGGGAAGAGCCTATAAGCATGCGTTCTTTGGTGGGGTTTTTCTTGTTTTTTTTTGCGAGTAATCACTGGTGCAGTTAATATACAAGCACCAGAAAACCGAATTCGTTATTTGGACGCCTATCTTCCACTTGATCAAAAACCAAAATCAGACGCAAAATTAAATCACGAAGACACATATTGAACTCCATATTTGAAGCCATTACATTATTTGACACATATCACATTCCATATTTGAAGCCATTACATTTTTTGATTTAAAGCAATTATACATACTTGTGGAAGTACTGAACAACAAATGGCGCACCCCTGAACCAATTTGATTCAAAATTTGATATCCATACTTTAGATGTTAAATATACGTAATAAGTTTTATGCATATTGTTCTCTTCATTATGTAATTATAGTGTTAATTTATTTTCGAATAGTCGGTCATACGCACTTCCTCAGCATGGATTACATCCAAAATTTGATAAAAATCTATGAATTTGGTATAAATACCATATGCCAAATTTCTTCTGTCCAGCTCAAAGTAATTTTGAGCTACCGGAAAAACTGAAAAGTTTTCTTTTTTTTTACTCAGAAAGACAAACATAATTTAAAAAAAAAAAACCTCACAGAAGTCTGAGACGTAAAGATTCTTTACAATCTCGAATTTGAATTTTTTTTTTGAAGAATACATAAAAGAAGGAGTAACGAATATTTGTCATAAACTAAATATACTTTCTCTTTGGATACTACGTTGAGTAAGTAAAAGGGCTAAATTAGTTAATTACATTATTAAAATCTTAAGTATAATGTTCTGAAATTTAAAAGACTACGAATTATAGTTTGAATATGTTTGTGTGCACGACTCTTGTCAATCAAAAACCAGATTACTTGAAAAATATCGTTAAAAAAATCTACAGTTCACTGGGTCCCCAAATCTACGTGACTTTGAACCAGCTGCCTATTTTATTTATTCTCCGTTGTTTATTGTTACTTCTCTGTTCAGTGTGACAGAGTCAGTTTATGATCACGCAACAAGCATCAGCTGCGCAAGACTGATTTTATTTCAAAATTCAATCTGCATTTTAGCGGAATAGCGAAAACTGTAACAGTGTCGCTGTTGATGGCAAACGTAATTATGTTTGTGAATGAGAGTATATGTGTAAAACAAAGTGAAAGAAGAATGAATGAATGAATGTATACAATGTTACTAACCCAGCTTAGTTTTCAGAGTCATTAAAGGCCTTTACAGAGTTTAATTCTGCACTGCTGACAACCAGGGCCCGACTTAGCCTAATTGGGATCCGGGACAAAAACTTCTTTTGCCCCCCCCCCCTGCTTTGCTACTTCAGCAACGAAGAAACGAACTTTATGAAGGTATAAAATAATCTTTCTGTTCGATTTGGAAGCCTAATTTGGCTTATGTGGAGACCCAGGACAACTGTCCCATGTGCCCCTGCCTTAGTTAGGCTCTACTAACTACGAAAAGAAATTCACATCATATTTTCCGATAGGGTCGATACAACGATCACGATTCACAGTACATCCGATCAATACATTACAATAAAATCTTACGTTGAACCGTATCAATCACTTTCACAGAGAACTGGTTTTTTTAGATGACCATAGATACGTTAGCCATAGATACCCCATTGCTTTTCAGTTCAATTTTTTTCACGTATATGTGAGAGTTGTTTTTTTTTTCTTACCGCATTTTATTTGAACTCAAAATTTCGTATTCATATGGCTAATTCAAGAGGTAAAATAGCTTTCAGGAGTGAAACGAAGAAAATTTTGCTACTTATTTCATGTAATATATTAAAAAATAAAATATTCTTAAGAAGAAAAATTATTGTTAATAATGCTCCTTTAAATATCAAAGCATATAAAATATCATATATTTTAAAATTAATATTTTTAAGACTTTTTATACTTACAGCAATTCTTTAAATGAAAATAAAATGCTTTAAAAAGAATAAATAATAAGTAAAATTAAAATAATAACTCTATTGTTTTTTATCTTGAAATATTTCCGAAAAAAATTCTATAACATATAAAAAAAGAAGTATTTTAATATAAAAAAGATAATTTTTATTTTGTACCAAATACCAAATTTTAAGAACAGCCCATAACATTAAATAAAAATTGCTCCGAAATATTTTACTGCGCATTAGTTCTTTTTCCCTCCTACATTACAAATTATCTGTAATGTTTACGCCTCATAAAACCACGACTATTCATTGTTAAATGTAAACATGTCCTCCTTTCCCCCTATTTTGACTAACTAAACCCATCTTAACGCATGCGGAAAACTGCAGAGGGTTTTACAATCCGTCGTCAAACAGTAGCTGTATAGACGGTTACTTAACCTCGCTCGTATTTATATAATGTTACAGGTTCAGCTTTTTAAATGTTTTTTCAGCATAAATGCTATTCATCAAAGTGATTTGAGTTAATGTTTCATATATTGCTCTCTATCTGTAAACTTCCCTCTGTTTTATTAAAGGTAAGAACTCGAGCTCACTAGAAATCCATTTGAGAAATGGCGGTAAACTATCGCTTTCTTTAAAACGGATAAACAATTAACTAAAACTCATTCAGTTCTCAAAATAGTAACAATTTGAAGCGTTTTATAACTATATGCTACGCTACTCTTATCAAATTCGAAACTATAATAAATGCCACCTTAAATTCAATTTTTTTCGCATATTCTACTATTTTTAGAAATGTAAAAGGGAAATGGAGCAAGGTAAACAAATTAGACAGATAGACAAATAGATTCATCGAGAAGGAAGATGCACGGACTGTTTCAGCTAGAATCAATAAATTGCAAAATTTATTTTGACAGATGAAAAATACTTTCCTTGATAAGAAAATTTAACAAGATTTGAGCTCTAATCTGAAATGTCTGAGCATGATAATATTTTAGGCTCGTTTCGTCTTTCGTATCTTCGTCTGACTTGATAACATCAGCCACTATATTCATGCTTGTTGATTTTTAATTCACACAATTGACAGAGAGAATATCA
Organism: Argiope argentata; assembly: GCA_026289955.1. Taxonomy (NCBI): domain Eukaryota; kingdom Metazoa; phylum Arthropoda; class Arachnida; order Araneae; family Araneidae; genus Argiope; species Argiope argentata. The sequence continues at coordinate 16,087,561 of JAOUZG010050968.1, forward strand.
ATCTTGTCAATCAATCTTATATTTTCAGTTCATGTTCGGCTCATCTTAAAAAAAAAACATTAGTCAGTAATAAACTGAAAAGCCAAATATTTACTTTGGCTCAGTTGCACGAAAGCTAATATTCGCAATGATTATTCACATTCTTACTATTTTGCTGAAAATGTGGTTATATAGAGGAAATGCATTGTCATAAATTAGTATTTAAAACTAATTATGGAAAATATATGAAATTTAAAGAAAAAAAAATTGGGCAAAAAATGAAATTGTATTTAATGAAAATCTAATATTTTGAAATATAAAGTGATGTAAAAACAGCATTAAAAATATTATGCTCCAAAGTTAACCAGGAAAAGTTTTTAATTAATAAGAAATCTAATTAAACTTTGTAATATTCTTTTTTAATGAACACCTACTTCCAAAATACAGGCGGGCACAGTCCCACATCTCACAGATATCAAACAGAAGAACAACCCTGCCCTAACCGGGATTTGAACCCGGGACTACCAGATCACGTAGAAGACGCGCTACCTCTGTGCCAGAAAGCCGTCATATTTCATATGTAGACTGCAGAAGGCATAGACAGATAGCCCAAAGTCCCAGAAAAGCCCCAAAAGTCACCCATATACTATCAAGTACACAGTATAATGCCTTGATCCTGACCGATCAAACAAGAAAGTACCGTAACAAGCTATTCCTTTATTTACAATCTTATTTATGTACACAAAAATAACTTGTTGATTTTTACATCACACATCTACGTTAATGTTATTTACAAAACTCATCCAACAATTGAAAGTTAATCATGAAATAGTTCCTCGATCAATGCGAATACCCTCCTCCCCTAAAAAATATGCTAACGGGCTGTTAGCTCATTTGGTTACACCAGTGACAGCTCCAGAAATCCACCACTCTTTATCAAGTGGATCTTAACACAGAAGCCCGAATCACACGGAGCTTCTCACAAAATTAGGAACACTTTCGAACAACCATGTCTCTCCAGCTCCTTGTTAAACACCTCTCAGTGTTCTATTTTTTCTCAAAATATATTGCACTTTATTTCCGTCGGATTTCTGCCTCTGAATTTCTCATTGGTGAACTTGAGTTTATTATCAACCAATAACTGTCCAACAATACTTCCTCAATGGTATCCAATCGATCATGGTAATGTTTGTTAATGATTCATCTTTATACATGGCACTTCCCGAACACGTATTAATTATATTCAATTCAGAGCTAACACCGGCTAAAGTCCATCTGATTTCAATTTTCAACTTTTTCAACTTAATGACAACGATTGCTAGTGACTGATCATTTCTCGGAGATGTGAGGAGTCCCTTCTTAGTGAGAAAAAAGTTTAACATTTGGATGTTTGATGTTCTTATCTCTTGTAGATATGATGTATCTGTTTGAAAGAATGAAACACACATATGTGGTTCTTTAACTGGATACAACAAATAACCAGATACAATAACTCCGCGGCTGAAGAGGATTCCCATATGATGGTTCGGAGGGACTTAAAGATTTATAGGTGAACAGGTGATGTAACATATGGCCGAAATTCCAATTTTCATGTGAGGGAAACAGGGAAATGTTACAACAGGGAAGGTCAGTATACTGAAAATATTGCTCATGAACCCAAAGTTCAAATGTTATATCATCAAAGATTATTTTCTGCTAGTTTCACACCGTATATTATTCATTTCAACCTGTGCATTTTTTATATCACTGGAGCATTAAGGAAATTTTGAATGATACATTTTTCATGCTTTCATTATAATTACTGACTTGTTTTCATTCCTTGTGTTCCAAAATCTCACATATCACAAATATTGTAACATTTTTTTTCTTCGAATTTTCTCTTTCCACGCCCTCCATAATCTTGAATAGAATTTCATTTCATTTCATTCATTTATTTTATCTGTAAATGCCTCAAAATAGGAAAAGTTATTTTATAGCCATTCAATATTGCGATGTTAAAATGCTTTTTCCTTTCATTTTTAAAAATTTTTCAGCAAATACTGCGAAACCACGTTTATGCTGCAATGCTTAGAATACGCATAAAAGTATAAGATAAAATCCTTGATCTGTCTTTCTTTTAAAACAAGTACTCTCTTCTTACGAAAGTTCTTATAACACATACAGGGAAAATTAATTGTCTTCATGTCCATGTTAGAGATTTGCTATTTATTTATCATTTATTCTATGACTTAGCAAATTTAAAACAAAAATCATAGTTGATGTGACAGTTGATGAGATTGAATAAAAATATGCTGACTGATGCAAATGCAATATTTGTTTTTGTTCTGGAGTATTTAAGAGTATAAATTTCCAAAGGTTGTTTGATGTATTAAAAATTGATCAAGTATGTGTATGATAGCGTAATCCTATTACACAAAAATCAGTCAGTAGCTTGAAATATACGTAGAAATTTACTTCAATGAATTAATAAGTTTCTAATTCTTGAAAATTACATTTCTACAATCGAAATTGCATGTGTTACCAATTATTGTTATTTAATTTCTTTTTCTTTCATTTTTATTTAACTTTATTTGCTTCATGTTTGAATGGAAATGAGCAATTATCGGTACATTGATTCACAAATGTAAATTTTGATTCTGTAAAAGAGGTGCCATATAATACTAAATATGATAAATAATTGAGATTAAGAAGTGTCATGATGTTATTAGTGACACTTGCCATGGACAAGCTTCACCTTGGCAACATCGAGTTTTAAGCCGATAGGAGTGTCTCTTGTTTTCAAGTAGCCCCAACTAGGGCCAATAGTATGATTTAGCTAACCACTCATCACAGTCGCTTGCACAGCCCCTTTTTACAGGGGAGGGGGGCTCTTTCACACACCTTACAGTTAGAACACAGAAGAACAACCGTACCGAAACCCAGGACGCCCAGGTCACGGGGAAGATGCGCTACCCCTATGCCAGGACGCCGTCATTTTAAAAAGTTATAATATTTGTAACAATGTACTTTTTAGTAAAATGTTTTATTATAATATTGTACTTTTTAGTGCAATGTTTTATTATAATATTGTACTTTTTAGTACAATGTTTTATTATAACATTGTACTTTTTAGTGCAATGTTTTATTATAATATTGTACTTTTTAG
>JAOUZG010050968.1:16100046-16125230 GCA_026289955.1 Argiope argentata
AATTAAACGAATTTCGAATGATGCTGTTAAGAATAAATTTAATAAAGCAGACTTTAAGAACACACTTTAGCTGTCGTTCAAAAAGTACTTTTTTTATTGGAGTTATTTTCTATTGTTTAGTCTCTATAAAATTTGAGTCTTTATAAATTTTTTGGAATCTTCAATCTCACATACTCACTCGCATGGGATTAAAAATTAATCAAATTAATTGATTAGTTGATTGTTATAAAAATATCAAAGTAGAACATTGTTATCGAGAACAAGCTAATGTAACGAAATCTCAAAACTCCAGCACATCAGAAAAATAAACCTATTACAACATTCCGTCATTACAAACATGAAACAAGTTACCGCAAATAAAAATGTTTAACACACTGGAATTTGAGATGTTCGCATTTTTTAAATAACGCGAGATTTTTTTTTAAAAAAAATTATGTAGTAAAAAATCCAATTCAATTTGCAGCATCGCCTGATAGTAGATTTGAGAAGAAATCGATTCCAGATTCATAATATTTATCATAATAAATAGTGAATTAAAGCTAGAATGTAATTTTAATAAATCTGGCGCACTATTAAAAGAATGCTTTTAAAAACTCTATATATTTCCACTATGATTACAGTAAAATGTATTATTTAATCATCTTACATATTTTTCAGCTTTTTATTGACATTCACATTATTTAGCATGTAAAAATAAATTCTAAGTTTTGATACAAAAATAATTTATTTATCATGTGCATATTTTGGAATTATAATAATACTGTCCAATTTGATAAAGTTACTTTATAACGAGGGGATCAAATTCTACACAATGCATGTTCAAAAGGTCCAACATCAACTATCTAAATGATTAAAATCATTTTAATGGCAGAAAATTTAATGATAATCTAGTATAGATTGGGATCTTTGTCGCTGCTTCAACTTCATTTTAAACTTCTCAAAAATGCATTTGCAGTATTCAAGTGAAAAAAAAATAGGTAGAACAAGAAAAACAAATGTGTTCCTTTGCCTTATTACCGTGGGCGTAGGTCACGATCATAAATACGCATTGTAGATGCCGCATCGTGCGGCAACATGTAGAGCACGTAGTGTTTTTACGACTTTTGGGGCATATTTACAAATAGTCCTGCTACAAGAACTACGTTGCAAATAAGGTATTAATAAAATGTAGTTTCCTATTTTTTTAAATTTATTGCAATGATTTGCAATTTAAATATGAAAACGAATAGAACATGGCTTGTCCGAAGAAATTTACAACTTTTTACAACTGCGAGTATGCATTGACTGGCTTTCTTTATCTGCAGAAGTAAGCCGCTGAGCTAATAAAATCGGTAAGCTATTCTAATTCGGATTCAAGGACAAAAGTTCAGATTATTTTATAATAGTGTAATTTACAATACTTTTAATTTTGTAAAAATATCGCGATTCGCTTGAATGATTTCTGGTAACATTCGAAGAAGGATATCTTTTTATTTTCTATTCAGATTTTGATCGATGACCTTTTGGTTTCATTTCTATTCATTATAAAAGAAAATCGAGTTTATGAACTTTTATATACGTCTTGTGTAAACTTGCTTTTAAAAAACTATTTTAAAATAGGTTCTCTATGCAGGTCTTTTTTTCCAGTTATTCTTTATAAAAAGTAAAAAGGCTTTTAGAAAATAAATGGCGACAATGACCATAATTATTGAACTTATCTACTAAATCCGATTTTAATTTTAATTATATTTTACTGCATTAACCCATGTTTACGTTTTGCGCTTTGAGTTGATCATCTCAAATTTTCAGAGCATTTTTACTTATAAAGTAAAAATTCTCAAAGCATTGTTACTTATTAAGTAGTTTCCAGCGTTTACCTTAGGGGATGCCTGTTTCCTGGCATAGGGGTAGCGTATCTTGCCCGTAACCTGGCCGGAAATGCGGATTAGTAAACACTATTTCACGCGCGGTTTATAAAGGAAAGTACATAATCCATTTTCACAAAAATAATTTAATGTAATAGTGCATATCTTATTATTTAGAAATACAAATAAATCATTTTAATGTCAGGAATTGTAGGTAAATTCAAAGATATTGGTTGCTTGTCAGAATTTAGGAAAAAATTTAATAAAATTTAAGAGATAACTCTTTGATTTTAATTTTAAAAAATGAAAGAAATATACGAAATTGAAGGATGAAAAATATGAGTTATAAAGAATTTTTTAAAGAATTGAAAAAAAAAATTATTTTAGCCAAATTAGAGTCAGTAGTAAGTAATTTAAATTTATTATTGATATTGAATAATTTTTACATCAATAATGAGTTGAAATTTTAATTAAGACAAGATTTCACAAGAATCATTGAGAATTATCATTACAAAGGAAATACACTTCAAAACTTCGGGTCCTTTTTTGATTGAATTAAATGTATGAAAAAAATTCAGCAATCATTGTCACAATGATTGAAACTATAAAAAATGAGTACAGTATATTTATTAAAGCCTTCACTTTTTATGCTGAATATAAAGAGTTTTTTTTAAATACAAAATATTAATTTGAAATTAAACGAAAACAACGAATATTGAATGATGCATTAAAAAAAGAAAAAAAGAATTCAGCACGGAGCTTCGATATCGAAAAATGTTTCGAATTTTTTTTAAAATTCATATTTTTTGTTGTTGTGCATTTTAACAAATTATATTTTGCTGTTAAAAATTTGTTCAGTTAACTATCGATTCTCAAACATTATGTTGTAATTAAACGGTATATTAAATAAATCTCACATTTTTGGCAATCGAACATTCTCAAAGTGAACCATTTTATAAGAGATAGCTGGTGATAGAGTCGAATTCCCGGTGAAAAGTTTGTTTTCGAACATAACTCTGAAATTTTTTTAAATTATTATTCTTATTATTTTTTGTTGTTAAAGGCGAGGAAAAAAATTGTCAATGTGTTCTGCCCTCATTTTTCTGCAATACAAACTATTGTTTGACAATGGATTTTAAAATCCCGCGCGCTTTTTAACATGCATTAGGATGGATTTAATTCGTTAAAATAGAGATGAGATAAAAGATCAAAGTAGGAAATGTTTAAATTTTACGATGAAATAAACTCGGATTTCTCACAGACAGAATTAAAATATGCAGTCAGAAACGACACGATGTTCACATACAAATGAAAATTCGTCGACAGAATCGTCGAAATGCGGTCTTCTTCAGAATACTGAATCGAACAGTAATTGCGAATTAAATCCAATCCAATCTTGAGAAGTAGCGAAAATATTCGATCAATAGTTCGTTATTCTATTCATGCCATCTTTCAACACAGCAAATTTTTAATAGTTTTATTTTAGAGGTACTTTTAACGGTACGCTTAAGTACTTTCATTTCTAACGAAATTTGTTTACAGTTCTTCGGATTCAGTTAATTCCTAGAATTTCAAAGCAATCCATTAGCTTTTTCAAAACACTAATCACTTTCTTGTTGGCTGATGGGAAGGTTCGGTGAATAAATATATGCCCTAATGAGTTTATTTACATCAAAACGAATGCCATGTTGATTTCTCTCTTCCAATTGCACTCTAATTACAGCCTTAGAAAATCAAATGTAGCTTCATCAAACATTTCTCTTACTCTTTCTCTGTATATATATTTTGTAAATTTCGAGATAAATTGAATGCATTAATGTATTCAAAAAAGAGGAAAAAGTTTTAAGGAATCTGAGGAATAAAAGTTATATATATATATATAAGTTTAAAAAGAAACTAAATTAAATTAACGGTTCACGGATAATTTTAATTAATGTATTACTCATTAATACACACAGGTATTTGAGCTTCCGAATGTACTAAATATTTATAAAATATTTAATAAATTAAAAGGCTATATTTGAGATTCCAGTCATAGAGAAATTCGAGATCAACTGGCACGTTTGTGCAGTTTCAAGGAAAATGGAAGTTGCAGAAGAGAAAAATTTCAAAATATAGTTAAAATACCATAACCGCTTTAACTTTACCCTATCTATTTTTACAGGAAATGCAATCTAGATGTTGACACAATATTTATGCTTGTGGCAAAAAATGATTTCTTGTAATATTATCGTCTGAATTTGAACGATGATTAAAGTTTTGGACTTCTGCCTGAGTATTAAATAGCGTAACACCTGCTTTGTACTATTTCTTTTCGATTATTAAAGTTAGAAACATCTGCATATGTATTTAATAAATTATCAGCTACTCTTTTTAATTACCGAAACAAACACAGTTTCGTAGATTAGAACACGTAATTTTTCACCAAATCTATAAGTTAAAAACTTTTAATAGTTTTAACGTGGTATGGTAATTTAAATTATTTATCAACACTAAATTTATATATATAATTACTTTACTACATAAAAATAAAATGCTCATTATAATTAACTTATTTTGTATTTAAAAAATCAGCACTTATTAGCAAAAATATTTTTAAATCAATAATTTGAATTTTTTTAAAAATAATTTGAAAGACACATCCACGACAAAACCGTAACCTCCCGGTTGATATCCCTTAATTGATAGATCTTTATTTATTATTTTTCTTGTCGATGTGCGCTGAACTAATATTTATAATTTTTTGCAATTTTGTTCTTAAATCAATTTTGAAGAAGTTTTGATGTTACTCCTTGGCTGGATGCTCCTAGAATCACATAATTAACTCTCGATAATCTGCAGTTAACAATACCAAAATATTAAAAAAAGATTAAAATGAAATCTGCTATGCATATTTCAATGTATAATGTCAGAACATAATTTCTTGAACGGCCAAGCATCACGTGCTCGTGCAAGTTAAATTATATTTTTATTCATTTTAATTTTTCATTGAATTAGTCACTTTAATATTGCAAACGATCCAAAAAACTTTGTCTCCCATTTATTGCTTAAAAAAATATCCCATTTCCTATTTATTTCATTTCATATAATCATGCGCTCAAAATGACATTTTTCTAGATTTATTTGCTGTAGTCATTAACTTATTTTTTTAAAATCAGAGCTTTTGTAAACGCAGTGGCAAAGCATTATTAAAAGCTAATTTTTTTGAAATGCTCGGGCAGATAATAAAATTTTTATTTTTCGCCTGCGGATATTTTGATTTTTCACCTATGTATTTTTGTTGACGCCTAAAACCTCGTCTTAAAAGCAACTTTATGTTGTGATATGATAAAAAATTCAGTCATAAATAAAAAAACATGTATTTTAAAATGCACGTATACAAAATAGGTTTCTTGAAGGAAAAAAAAAAGCTTGTAAGTACAGAAACTACTGTTTATTAAGTAATAATTATATATGTAGCACCCTTACTGTAAGTAAAAATTGTTCAAAAGCATTTTTTTTCCTTTCTGGGTCATTTCGCCGATAAGAAGATAAATTTATAAGTCCGTTGTTGTCTCGCTCTCTGTTCTGAGGATAAATAAAAGTTTACTGTTCATAAACCAGCTTCCAAGTGATTAAGTTAAACCACTGCTAGTTACCATTTCAAAGCGTTTGAAAATAGAATTTATGAGGTTATTGAATTTGTTTTTATTGTTTCCCTCACATCATCTGGGACATATTTAGAAAGGCTTTTAATTTCGAAAATATAAATAAGTAAACAAAAATTCTTAAAATTAATGTATTATTTCAATCATTTTTATTTTTCAATTATTTTTTAAAGAAGTGCCTCTTTTAAGATTTATATTCCTATTTATATATATAAAAGTAGCTCTAAAACTAATTTTAATATGTTAATGAATGCTTCATCCTGAGAAAACAATGGAGATAATTCTTTGAAATCAATGAGGATAATTCTATGAAAACAATAGTTCTAAGCTTTTTGTAATTTAAATCTGTGCTCTGTTATATCATAAGAGAAAAATAAAGAATTAAGAAGTTAAGAAAATATTTCCTGATTATATAAAGTTTAACATCAGTTTATAACTTAAAAGAATTACTAATCTGAAATTTTTTATCGCTTATACATGAAGCATACAAGACAAAAATTAAGTCAACAGCTCTTTTTCCACAACCTCGAAACGTTCGCTCAAGTTCTAAGAATTCAACCAAATTCTAGTGTGCTTTTTGGGGATAATTACAGTTTACAAAGAAGTAATTACATAAAAGCCAAAAAAAGATTTCTCCGCTCTCAAATGCATCGAATCAAAATAGATTTAGTATAAAAAAAGTGGAAAGAAAGAAAAAAAAGAAGAAGAAGAAACGATCTACTGAGGTGCAGTCAAAATATTAAGCCTTTCTTTTTATTTGATTCTAACGGGACTAAAGTTAAATTGCATTTTGAAAAGACAAAAGAAACAGTTCATTGGACACTAAAGAAACATTATAAATATCTACAGAAACACTTTGCTGAATTCTTGATTTGAATAAAGAAAATGCTTTATATGAATGGTGTTCATATCATTCATGAATAAATAAATTTCCGATACGGCAATTGTATCCATTTTACTTCTAAGCAATTTGCTAACTTGATAATAATTACCTTCTAGAACGGTTCTGGAATAAGATTTTGTCCATCAAGAAAACCCTCTTCACTAAAAACAACCTGAAAGAGGCCTCTAACCATTTGGAGTCCCCCTAATATTTTTGCTATAATGACGCTGTTGACCTCCAAAAAGGGGAATTTTCTAGCTAGAGTGATTTTTCTTTCTTTCTTTTTTCCCCCTCTTCTTTTTTTCATGGGTGAGTATACGCTTGAGTGTCTGGTTTCACCCTCAGATGAACGGACTAGTTGCTAGGTGTTCTGCTGGTTGGCAACTTCCATGCAAGATTTGTAGGTACTTGAACAAGCGATGAGGGGAAAGAATCATTGTTTCATTTTTTGGGTGCTTACCTACTTCAAAATCATTTAGGAGTGGCATAGAGAAGAGGGGAGACCAAGGATGGGATATACAGGGCCCGAGTATCAGTCTTTTTTTTGGGGGGGACACCATGCAGACATAACATTAAAGCGCTTAAGCCGCTTTTTAAAGGCAAATATGATGAAGAGAATAATAGATAATAGCATGTTCAGAGTGCCATTTATCTTTGCTAGAACACTGGTGACGACTGGGGGAAGGAAAGTCATATTATGCCTCAGATGTAACAATAAAATCAAAGAAAAACAAAATGGAAAAGACCTAAACAAATTATCAGGGCCATAATATCAAAAAGAATATCATATTTAGAGAGCGCTAATGCTGATACAACTAGAACAAAAATGAAAAGAACTCAATTATCAAAAAGGTTTAAGTAAAATTCGAAATGGAAAGGAGAGAGAAAAAAAAAACAATAAATCCGGCCTGAAGACTTTTTCAAGGGTCACTCTCAGATGTGACTTAGTACTATACCGCTGGTATACTATAATCAGTTCGACAGTACGCAAGATTTAAAAGATTGGGTTTAACAGAAGTGGTTTTAGGCTTACGTTGCAATTATTCTTTAGGTAATTAATCATTTATTTTATTTCGTTTTAATTTTTTTTTAGTTTAAAGACGGTTATGACCAGGATTCATTTTAAACTATAAAAATATCTTTACGCTAAGCAAAATCACACGAGGTATATCATTCATTTTATTATATATTGAAAAATCATTAAAAATAAATCCTTAATTTATAAAATAAGCCAAACTTATTCAGTATAAAATATTGGGAAACTTAATTACTTAGAAATTGTCGAGAAAACAACAATTTAATTGATCTCAAAACTCGAGATAAGGAAAAACTGATCTAAAAATGAGTAGAGCCAGAAAAAGAGATGATTGAAATAAAAATGGTAATAAAAACTTATTTTCTAATATATAATATTTTATAAAAAATACATAATTAATAAACAAACAGTAAGTAATTTCAATAAAGTAAATGATAATAATTATAATTAAAATTTTTTAAAGTAATTTTGGTATATAAGTAAGTAATTTTTATAAACTGTACACACTGTGTACTACACAGCGTTTTAAACACAAAAATTGTTCAACATAAGCAGTATAAGTATAACGTGCTGATTAATTTTTGAAAAAAATTGAAACCTTTCATTGTTTTTTGAGTAATTACAAATTGCAACTGTTAAGTAATTTTAACATACAAATAATATACAGAATATAACAATTGTACAACAAGATATGAAATTCAATTCATATCTAATTTGTTCAATGATTTTAAAAGATGAGGAACCTTCTATAGTATTTTCATTTGAATTGATTACATTGTACAATCATAAAGTCATCGAGTGAATTAAAAATCTTAGAAAAATATTCACTGTCGATTACAAAGGACATAAAGTACGGATATATTCAAGTAATGAAAACAATTAGAGAAAAAAACAACTTTTTACATCGGATTGAAAAGAATAATTTTAAATTACGGAAGATATTTTGACCTTACGACAACGGCAAGGTCAAAATATTTGACCTTTAAGTCAACAAAGTGAATCCAAGAGAGGTAATCGAACTGACTAATTCTACAATAATTTCTTTTAATTTAGGTTACGTTGCAAAGTAGGTATATATCTTAATATAAATAAAAACCACTGCGCCTATGTATGTATATATGTACAGGTGGTCATGAAACTAATAGAAACACCTGTGAATAAAAGTGTCATTTTTGAATACGCTTCGTAAGTATAAAAATATAATAATAGACACAATTTTTTTATTAAAAACAATGCATATACTTTAATAGTGTCTGTTAACATTATTAAAGTTCTGTAATTCTTGGATTTTTTTTCCACAAGCGTAAAATGTCGGGCCTCTCATATTTTCAGAGAGGCCAAATTGTAGAAGTCCGTCCAGCTGGGGCAAGTGTGACGAAATATCACAATTTTTAAGCTTTTCTAGAGATACAGTGTCTAAAATCATGACAGCATACTCACAGTGTGGCAAGACCAGCTCGGCGAAGCTAAATAAGGGGTGGAAAGAGAAGCTCAGTGAAAGAGACTGATGGGTATTGAAGCGGATTGTAACGTCTAAAAAGCGAAATGCAGCAAAAGTGATCGCAGAACTCAATACCCATCTGGATTCTCCAATGTCAACTATTGCAGTTAGAAGGCACCTTCATAAACAGAACATTTATGGCAGTTCAGAAATTCCCAAACCACTTGTCACACACGGTAAACATCGTCTACAGTGATGTCACCCTCACAAATCCTAGTCGCTTGATAAGTGGAAGGAAGTAATATGATCTGACGAATCATGTTTCCCACTTTTCCCAACAATAGAACGAGTGCACGTTTGGAAAATACCTGCAGAAGCGTATGATCGTGATTGTCCCCTTCCAACTGTCAAGCATGGAGGTGGATCTGTCATAATTTGGGCAGCCATGTGGTTTTTTGCTGGACAAATCGTAACCCTGAAAGGAAGGATCACTGGGGAGAAGTATAGAGAAATTTTAGCTGACCAGGTCCATTTTATGATGCAACTTTTGCTTCCCACAAGAAGAAGGAATTTTCCAGGATGACAATGCACCTATCCATGAAGTGAAACGTACAATCATGGTTTGATGAACACGAGGATGAAATTAAACATCTGCCTTGGCCTGTACAGTCAGCCTACCTCAATATAATTGACCTATTATGTTCTGTTTTAGAGTGTTCAGTATGGAATAGATATCCTTCAACAGCATCTCCCCCAGAACTTTCACAATACCTCCAGGAAGAATGGTACATTATTCCTCTAAAAACTATTCAATGCATGCATGAATCGATTACAAGGCGAATCCAAACTGTATTACATGCCATATTCGGTCTTACACCATACTTTATAAATCGAAGGTATTTCCATTATCTTGAAAACCACCTGTGAACATGCATTTACTACATCTTTTTCTAAACGACTGCGCCAATTTCAACTAAATTTTGTCCTTTATTCTTTAAGGCAAAAGAAAGAATATTGTCACATTTCCAAAGTGCAAAATTTGATAAAAAATTCAGTTAATTAGTAATTAATCAAAATGTTGCCGTTTTTCTGCAGTAACTTCGGAGCAAACAACCTCAGAAGAAATATTTTAATTCTCTCTTATAATTCAAACTTTTATCATTTCAGTGATATCTGTCTCATTTTTGAAAACATTTTTATTTAATTATTATTAATTTTAAAAAATGCATGTAAGTTAATGTTAGCTTTGAACGACTCTACCGCTATATCTTTTTTTAATGCACAGTTTTTTCAGGTCTTTCATTTGTTTCACAGAAAGGATTTAATAATGATTAAAGCAAGTTTAAGTCTGTACGTAAGCAGGTACAGACTTATATCTGCTACGGTAAGAATTTTAAAGCATTTATCAGCAACTGAAACAGGTGTATAAAACAACCGCCCCTTCAGGCTATAAAACATTGACCAATATTTTTTCCCCACAGAAACTTCGGAGGAAATTATCCAGAAAAAATGTGCAGCATCCTAAAACTGATATTTTTACCTTTTCAAGGATACCGATTTCCTTTTTGTGCAATTCCTCTTTTAATTACTCCTAATTCATCAGAAAATTTAATGCTGATGATTTTAAAATAAGGAAATTAATAGGTACATTTTTGCTATACAATTCTAAGAATTCGAGCTAATCTACCACTAATTTTTATAATTTTTCAATACATATATCTTGAAAACAGTTTTGACTATCATAATATTTCATACAAAAATAACATCTACGTTGTTAATATTAAGCATGAAAGGATTTTAATACCGGGTATATCAGCTTGAATTGAATCAAATGACTGTCTTTATCTTTGGATAAAAACATTCTTTGTTGAATATATCATACTTTGCCTTCTATTTCAAACAATTGAGAAGAATTTACTGCTTGTAAGAGCAGGGATTTGATTTTATCACCCAATATAAAGGAATATCTGGAGTCTGATGATTTCTTTTCAAAAAGTCACAGCAATGCCATCCACCTGGGTGGCCAGTCTAATGAGTTGATTACCTCCACAAGAAATTCAGCCACCCACCGGGAATTAATGCTTTTTCCTATGTCCTTTATTTACTTCGCAACTAAATTTCAAGGCAAAGCACTTAATCGCAAGCGGGAGATAAATGTCTTATCAGCGGGAGAATATTTTTTCCTAGACTCGCTTTATTTCTTGGCATCTGCAGGAGAACGTTTTTTAGAAAATACTGTTGAAGTACATTTCATTATTTATTAAGGTGTCCGGACACATTCGGGACACTTTTTTAGAAAAATATGATGTAGACATATTTTAACCATCTTTCTTTGTTAAATATGGATAATCTATGTTTAAGGCTAATCTTTAATAAAGATTTTTGTAGCTATTTTTTAATAAAGATTAGCAACAAAATGTCAATATTTGAAATAAATATTAATAATTTTTGAAAATAAGTATTTAATAACATACATTTAAGAAAATTCTTAAAATCTTCAAAAACTATTACTCTCATATGAACAAAACTTATATCTAAATAAATAGCATAGTTTTCTCTAGGACACGAATTACAAGCGCATGGTTATAATAATAAATGAAAATTTTAGAACAAGTTGAAGATTTATCATGAAATCTTTAGTAAATTTATAGCGTTATTATTCAAACAATATTTATAATTTATTATCTGAATTTACTTACTTTCCCTGTAAAATAGAACAGAGACCAAGTTCACCAAATTTCATCGTAATATGATATTTATATTTTCAATTATTTCATTTGAAGTAAGCAAAAACGTAGAGACAAAGGTAAACCTGTTTTGGATAGTTCAAAGACTGGTCTATACAATAAAAGAATTTTTATAAAATTCCATTTTTAACAAAAATTGAACTTTCAACGTGTTCCGATACCTTAAGCAAAATGCCATGATTTGCCATCAGACAAAAAGTAGTAGTTTCTGGGCAACTTCAATCTGAAGATTGACATAATAGAATTTGATAAAGGTTTATTTTAAGGTATAAGAAATCATTCTTTGAAAACTTCCGCAAAGAATTCTTGATTGTATATTTTTTTAATAAGATGTTAGTTTGTTATCTAAGGAAAAAATTAATCCAAGAGCGAAATCATGAGCTTGATTGTAATTTATTATGTTGATCCAATCCGAGCTAATTCGTAATATTACCAGTTACTTTTACCGGCCCAAAATCTTTACTTATAGTTTCCGATTCAAATCAATCGGTTAATTCTGAAAAAACTAAGGATATCATTTTAAATAAAGTCCTGACGTTGCTACACCTTGAGGTTGCGTTTAAAAAAGTTGAATTGGTGCACCATCCCAAATTATCTGACAAATTTAATTGAATTATTTTCCTTAATTTCACTGCCAGAACAAGCAATTTATCCATGCATTTTAGTCCAGTTGTGATAAGCTCAAAATTACTTATCTGATAAAGGAATCGAAACAGGACTTAACAAAACAATTAGAAGAACTAGAATGCATATAGATTTCATAAATGCAGCTCTTATTAATATACAAAATGCATTAGTTTTTCATTATTACACTAGTAAAAAGCTCGGTAAACCATGATTTAAAATATTTTATAGATTCAATCCTCATTAGTATTCAATAATATGTTTAAAAAAAGGCATCAACCGGGATAGCCTTGTTGGTAGGGCGTTGGATTCGCAACCTTTGGGCTACGAGTTCGATCCCGCAAACCTAAGACTCTCCGTGTGTGTTGTGGTGGCAGGCTCATGTTAAATCTGCCGTGGTCACAAAGTCCTCCATGTCGAAAGTAATACAACTGGGGGTACTGGGTCAGAGGCTATCATTCTCTGTTCCAGATCTAAATTACGATCTATGGATGAATGAATGAAATGCATGAATGAACCTCTCTACCCCTTAGAAAGGGTTTGTGACTTGTGTGAGCTAGAAGTCGGACATCTGCCCTCGGGTGCTCAGGAGTCCATACTCTCAGAAGCTATTGCACCCCTCCTTCCGTTGTAAAATGGAACACGAGAACAAAAACATCAGCAATGGGGTATCGATCGGGCTCGCGATGGAAGAACCTGAGTTCCACAATTAAGGACCACTGGCTCGAGTCTTGGTTACATAGAAGTTACAGGAATTTTATGATTAACTCTTGAATTTACAAATTTGTTTCACCCTCTATTTAGATGACACATCCTGCTTGGAGCATTTATTGCTATTTCAGTCACTATAATAGAATAAAAGATATTTGATATATTGAAGTTTCCAAATGATCTTTGCATTGTCAGCTACTTAATACTATAGCTCAATTGCACACCGACGTCCTGCCGCAGGGGTAGCACTATTATATCTGTGAGATGTGTGAATGTGCCTCCTGTAAAAAGGGGTTGTGATGCGTGAGTAGCTAAGACGGACTCATGGCCCTAGTTGACGTTGCTTGTAACAAGAGACACACCTTCGGCTTAAAACCGCTGATTGCGCCAGCAAGCTTGTCCATGGCAAGTGCCATTAGAAACAACAACAACAACTTAATTACATATTTAAATATAGTAAATTCAGTAATTTGATGAATGTTTCAAACGAGTTATTGTTCGTATGCGAAAGGATTGAAGCTTCGCTTTGAAACGGCATTAAAATGAAAGCTACTGAACAAAACATTATCAAACTTGATAACACTTTACAGAAGGTCGTAAAATTTTGTTTAAAAAAAAAACTCGCCACCGAAAGTAATGATGCTGTATATAATATTGTTAAACGGAATAAGATAGGAAGACATTAGTTTAAAATGCTTTTAATCGTTCTGAAACATGTTATAAACTGTGTTCAATGTGGCGGCCGCAGTTTTCTAAATGTAATTTAAATCGCATTACCGCATTTCTTAGGAGGAAGAATGTTACTGAATATAAATATATCGCATCCTTCAATTCCACCAAATTGCTTACCGATTGCACCTGAAACAATGAGGTAGTCCCACGGTCAAAAGTCGCAAGGGTTCAGGTCTAGTGAACGGGATTGCCAATAAATGGGGAAATAACGGCTTATAATCTGGTTATGAGTGAAATGATACTTAAATATTTGTTTGACCCATGTACCAATATTAAGGGAAGCCTAATGTAGTATAAAAACCGCAGTGTCTAAAATACCTTGTTGTTAAAGTTTAGTTATTATATAACGGTTTAACACCAACTTCAAGAGAGAAGAAGTCGCAATACCAATCACAGTTTCAGCTGTGATCATTCTTCGCTCAAAGAAATATGATCCAGTAAGTGCCAAAATTGTCAGACCAAACCCACCAAACAGTGACTTTAGAAGAATGCAATGGAACTGAATAGATAACATCGGACCACACTGTAGGTTGGTTGAAATCCTGCAGTATGAATGTTGTCGTTCCCATTTAGTCAAAAATGGGAATGTCAACTTTTATTAAGAATATTAAAATGGGAATGTCATTCTCATTTAGACAAGACATTACCATTAAAATGGGTCTTATCTCCCTACAAAGTGTTTCATAATAAAAGTTCAGTAAAAATTCTTATATAGAACCATTACTCAGTAATTCTCCACGGAATTCTTTATAATTACAATTAAATTTTACCAATTGCCCTAGATATAATTTATAAGTATATTGTTCAAGATAAAAAAAGTTTAATTTAATTTTAAATAGTTAATTACGATAAATAATTTTAAATAAAAATAAACTAAAAGTTAATTTTCTTTTTCCTAAATTTTCTACACATATGAAATAACTACAAATCGCGAATATGCCAAAATTAATAAAGTCCTGGAATGAAAAAAGCATATTTGAATTAAATGTCTTGTATTGTCCTGTTTTATAATTATTAATAAATAATTCGTATTAAAAAAATAACGATAAGCTACTATATTTTAGTTTTTTTTTTGAACATACTTCTTTTGAAGTATACTCTTTTCTAACTTAAACAATGAGAAGAATAACTAACAGCACAAGAGTAAAAATTATAATTATCTGTTTTATTGTTGTTGCTTTTTCCTCTTTCTCTCTTTCTTCCTTTTGCTCCGAATCCTTCCCTTTTTTCCAAGCCAGTGATGCCTTTCCGATTCCCCTAAGTCTAAGCTAATATCCCAGGCCTCTAGAAAACGTCAGATTTCAGTTCATAAAGATATAATTATTTTAACAATGCCTGCGTTCATCATTTCGAGGTTAATTTGAGAGTTAACGTTTCCTTTGTGTGTACAAAATGCTGGAAATCTGAGTATATGGATTTAGATAGCTTATGCAAGGGCCTGTGGGTGTCCTTACACAGTGCAAGATTCCTCAATTTTTAAAGTATTTCATTTCAATTAAGCCACTTGGTAAGTAATTTTAATTATCAAATATTATGTTAAAATGTGACAAAACTTTTAATTTCAGTTCACCTTCAAGAGAATTAATCTCATTTTTGTGTGTATAAATACATTTTTTATTAATTTTAAAATAAAGAGTAAAGCAATTGCAAACTTATTTAACACTTTCCAAACACTCGAATGCAAAACTTACCAAAGTTTTCTGACCGTGAGTCAGTCGCTTAGCAACACACACACACACACACACACACACACACACACACACACACACACAGCTGGGAGCGTTTTAGACAGAAATTTGGAAACATGAAATAACAAATATTCGAAAACATATTCTGAAATTTAAGCGATATTTGAAAATCATTTAAATGAATTCGAATACATGATTTTTGTAAATGAAACTACAGTGCGAAAATGCGTTCAGAATCTTGAAAATAACACAAAAAAATTCCTAGGTGACTAACTATTTTATAATTCATCTCTTAGTTTGCGCATACATTCACCAATGTAAAACTTAAGCATTTAAAATATTTTTAGGTTGTTAATTGCTACATCTACCATGAGAGCAGAGAAAGGATTACAATAACCAAGTCGAATAAAGCCAGCGTCCTGACATAGGGGGAGCGCGTCTTTCCTGTGATCTGGGAGTCATGGGTTCTAGTTCCGGTTCGTTTATGGCTGCTATTAAGTGTTCTATCTGTAGGATGCATGAATGTGCCCCCCTGTAAAAAGGGGATGGGCAAGCGAATGTGACGAGTGAGTAGCAAAAGTCGTACTCTTGGCCCTAGTTGGTGTTACTACAAAACAAGAGACGCTGATTACCTCAGTGAGCTTGTCCATGGCAAGTGCCATCAGAAACAGCAAGTCGAATAGATCAATAGTCAGAAGGTAGCGATTTCAAAGCTTCAATTCTGTATTGCTAGGTCGATTAAAGAATCGTCATGTATGCGAGACGGGTTGACGCTAAATATGCCAAAATGGGCCATGGGATGAAGGAAAGTGAGGGATGGACAGATGGATCGATTGCCAAGATCGAAAATTGAGAAAGACGTGCCCGATAGGTATATAATAAATCATATCATTAGAGCATAACTGATCAATAAAGATTTCATTTCTGACTATCAGATTCTAGAAAATAGTTAGAATCAGTGCATCATTTATTTAGGACGGGGGAGGGGGAGATAGCTCAATTGGTCTCCTCGTAACCTACTCGCATTGTCCCTAATAAAAGTGTTATCTCTCCTCCCCTCTCTCTGGCATAAAAATTGGGAACTTTGAGCAAGGTCGTGTATTCCCTGAGTTCTTATATTTTACTTGTTACAGCCTCACACATGCGAGTTCCATTACACTGTGATGAAAATTTAACTTGCATTTTGAATACTTTTTACCTTCCAATTTTAACTAAAATTTGACATATAATTACAAATTTAGAAACAAGATCACATACGAAATTTCATTTATCTTTCTCATTGCGTTTCTGCATCATAGCTTTTAAATTCGTGCAAATTCTCAGGCCGACAGACAGATAACCGGTTAATGGATTTGGCTCAGTATTTAAGGATATTGATGCTAAAGCAGTGCATTAAATTTTATCCACCAGGCTCTTTATGTACTGTAGCTTATCATGCCCACTTGCTCTCGACAGATAGACATACTTACTAGCTCTAAATGGATTTTGTTAGAAGGCTGAAAGAAATCTACAAATCTATTTAATGGTATAAGGTCTGCTTGCTAAATTTCATCTGTCTAGTTTCCTGGCATTTTTCTCTCTTTTTTTTACTTATCGTGTTCAGAGAAAAACACCATTTCAAAAATGTGTCTCTCAGGATCTATTTTATAGTGGTGGGCGTATGTTGTGATAAAGACACAATCAGCAGGCCTTAGTAAAGAAAATGTGTTTTTCGAACTCAGGGTGGTATGGAATGTAGTGATTCGTCAAAATCTACAGTTCGATTTTTTTAGTGATTTCAATACTTTCTCTCTATATACTTAGCATTCAAAAAAGTTCGAAAAAAAAATCCTTTCTGGTTTAATTTATTTTCTTAACCTTCTACGTTTGAATCTACAGGATTTGAGATTATTTTCAAAGTATTGATAAGTGATTAATTTGAAGACTACGAGGATGACTTTTGAGAGCTACGTCCTCCAAACTACCACACCACACTTACAGGGGAACATTTAATCCCTATTTTTTCATTCATGAATAATTTTGATTTTAGAAATTCTATCATTACAAAAAAGTCAAATAATGAAATGAAATAGTAAGTATTCAGTCAATTTCCATAAATTGAAAAAAATCCATAAAAATAAATTAACATCACAATCATTATGTTGTTTTTCTCTCAAAATTTTAGCCGATCTCATCGTCTATTGACCTCTGTCAGTTTTTTTTTTTTTTTTGAAGTAACGTCATCCTCTTTAAGATAAAAACATCGATTCCGAAGAAAAACTCGCCCGAAAAGAACAATGAATTTATATTATAAGCGAGATTATTTTGATGCTTTTGACTCGCGAACAGATTAACATTATCAGCTTGTCAATAAGAAACTGCCATCGTTCGAATTATAGACTAAGTTCAGACACTTCGAACCTTTGATCCCTCAGTTTTTTGGAAATTCGCCATCACACATGGGAATTCAATTCAGTAAAGAACACACGTGGCTAATTAAAAAAAGATGATAAATTGACCTTTTGGTTTGGATTTCATAAATACAAACAGTGCGATAAGGGAGGTTTTTAACCTACGAACTGAGAAGTACAAACGATTAATGAATAAATTCTCATTTCCAAAATAAAAGGAATGGACTTTGTATTACGGATATGAAATATCCTTGTTCCTCCACATCTAATATTAAATAATATTTTCATAGTATTAATTGATATTAATTTCGATAAAAACTTAAATTCAGTTTTTAAAAGCCAAAAGTTAAAATTTATAGTTTTATTTGTTAAAATAAATAAATTCTGTCTCTGTTGTTGTTGTTACTAAGGGCAATTTCCATGAACTAAAGCGCTGATGGCCACCCGTGATTTTAAGCCGAATGAGCGTCTTTTGTTTTTGTAGCAGCGCCAACTTGGGCCACGAGTACGACTTAGCTACGCGCTCATCACATTCGCTTGCACAGCCCCTTTTTACAGGGAGCACATTCATTCATCTCACAGATAGTACACAGAAGAACAACCATGTCCTAACCGGGACTCGAACCCGGGACACCCAGATCATAAGGAAGACGTACTACCTCTGTGCCATGACGCTGGCATTTCTGTATTTAAATGCTTGTAACAGATTTAGATTTAAAAGATTAAGAAAACTGACAATTTTACCCAGTAACATATAATATCAATCCCAATTTCTCATTTTTTTAAACTTTTGTAAACATTAAAATAGGGAAGCAGAGTTAACAGATAGGGATATTAGGGATAACAATGGGGATAAGATACAAATATTAACAAATAGGGAAGCAGAGTTATTGGTAGATACTCGAATTAGGTAATAGATGGTCTTAACAGAAATATTATTCGCAAGCTAAAAGTCCTAAATGTCAGCTGCGTTAAAATTACTTTTGAAATGCGGAAAACTATTCAAAATATTGAATCAGCACAGTCCTGGATTTTTTTTCTTCAATTTGTGCCTGCTGGATTTAAGGCTAGTATTCCAACAGTTAACAATAAATAGATTTTTTTTTCAAACAAATGTTGGCAGAAATAATTTTTACAAAATGACAACCGATTTAATACCAAAATCGAAGCGAACTACTTTTGTATCAAGAGCATTATTTTCACTAGTTTTCTTTCTTTTAATGATGTTGCTCAATAGATGGATGAGAATTTCAAAATTATTGATGTTTGATATGATTTACAGAGCTAAATTTTCTGTTTGAATGGTAGAGAATTTAAATGCTCAAGCGTTGAATGTAAGTAATTTAATTTTGTTTAACGTAAGTCTCATATGATTTAAGACTGACGTAGCAAAGTCTGAATACATATTTCAGAGTGTTAAAAAAGTCTACCAGTTCCATTGTGCTTTTCTTCTACTTACTTTGCATTTCTTTCTGTCTTTTTCTTATTGTTAGAATGACCTTTTTTTGTATTCGTGAAAGGTGATAACTTCGTTTCCTCCCAAAAAAAGTTAAATCCCAAAAACTAATGTTCGAGGAAACGTTTCTTTGAAAGGAAAGATTTCATCTAAATTGGAAATGAATGATAACTTCTTTTTTTTTTTAATTTTGTGATAAATGATTTCTTCTGGGGGGAAACCCAAGGAAATTTGAAATTTGATGCACAAGGGAAAAAACAGAGAAAACACATTTTGAAACTATAGTAATTCTACATATATGTTACATAAATACAATATGTTCCAAAAGACTTCAGAATATTATATGTATATAAATTTTTTTTAAGATGTCAGTGAAAATAATAGAAAATTTAGTATCAAAATTATTTGTCATTAAAGTTCATGAAGAAATCGCATGCAAGAATACCAAGATTGAATTCGAAATCGATTTTCAATCTTTTCATCTCGTCATCGTCTTTTATGTTTATAGTATCATTTAATAATAATCGCGTAATGCCAACCCCTAGGGAAGTGCATTAGTAATAGTCAAATTTATGTGATAGCTATAGTATGACTGTCCGCCCTGCCCAAAGGCGCACGAATAAACATGAATGACTGGACCAATGCGACAGTAACACTAGCGGAAACTGTGGTCGAGTCCTAAGGGCAATCACCGGCCACGATACAACACTTCCCTAAGGAAGTATGCCCCGTCATCGATGGTAGTGGCTTAACCCCCACCTTTTTGTGTACCCACAGGAGTGGTGAGAACCAACTACCATACCGGAAGCTTCTCCTTCTCAATAACGAGGGAGATACATTTCTGTGGTAGCTCAAAATGTCCAACAGCATTTTTGTCATATCCTCCCGATATTGTCTGACATTCAGAATATCGATTAAAATGGAGTTTATATCGGACAATATAATATGCTAATAGAGATATTAGGTATGATATTCTTCTAATATTTATAAAAAATATGGGAATAAAGTAGAAAAAAATGTGGTTTTGACAGCATTACATTACCATAAGGAAGTACGTCTCCTCGTCGATGGTAGGGGCTTAACCCCCACCTTTTCGTGTACCCACAGGAGTGGCGAGAACCAACTACCATACCGGAAGTTTTGCATCCTCAATTACGAGGGAGATACATTTCTGTGGTAGTTCAAAATTCCCAACAGCATTGTTGTCATATCCTTCCGATATTGTCCGACATTCAGAATATCGATTAAAATGGAGTTGATATCGGACAATATAATATGCTATTAGAGATCTTAGGTATGATAATCTTCTAATAATTATAAAAAATATAGGAATGAAAGTGAAAAAAAATTGTGGTTTTGACATCATTATTTTCCAAACTTTGCAAAAACGCAAAATTTTTTTATTTTTATTTTATTGGGATGTAGATGTGCCAGATTTTTTTGGAAATCAACGGAATTGCATTCTTTAATCTTCATTTCCACTGCTCTAGACCTTTACTTCTGCAAATGACAAATATCAATACAAATGAAGAAATATCTCGGATAACGTGTATCTACCAAAATGCTATACTATACATATTTTGAATAACTATTACATACGTAACTGATTAAAAAGAAAATTAAGACAATTATCGTATCATTTAAGAAATACATCTTCTTACATTTGATTAATTTACTCGAGGTCATTTTAAAAGGAGCTTAAATTCATGTCAGCATGCGATATTGATGAGCAACAAATATTACCTATTTACTATGTAACAGAAGATTCTTTATCTTTTTTGAAAAAGATGAAAGGCTTAACTTTGATGGTGCAATAAATTTTTATCTTTGATAACACAGTGAAGAAAATTGGAGTCAGAATACAGGACTGAATATAGTGCAAATTGGATATTTTGATGAATGAGATGTCAGAATAAATATATTCTTATAAAATATAAAACCGAGTAAAAATGGCTCCTTTTCTTCTTAAAATTTAGAAGAAGACTCCCTAACTCATAAAAATTTCTAGAATATGACCATCTTTCGAAAATATCATGTTGAGACGAAATTATCAAGGCATGTTTGTTTTCAAGGCATGTTGTATCAAGGCATGTTTGTTTCCAAATTCATAATTCTTTAAAATTTTATAGTTGATTTAGCAGGATTTTTTAACTCTATAGCCTAACATTTTACAGGTTCAAGAGAAAATTAAAAAAACTTTTGGTTAAATGTAGAACCATGAAAATATGAGTTAATATTTACGGATAAGCATAATTATGAGAAACGATAATCCTAATGGATCGATGAATAGCAATTTATGCCAGCAATTTTGAACTCACAAAACATGCTTCCTTAAAAAGGTTGGGAATAAAATAGGCAAGAAAATGAAATGAAAAAAGGATGGAAAAGAAAAAAGAGAGAAAGAAGAAGGCAGTGGAGAACAGAAATTGGAAAAAGTAATTAGAGAAAAGGATAGAAAAGTTGACATACTACCTAACAAACGTTACTACACACATAATCCAATATCCATTAACGTATAGACATAGGCAACAAGTTAATATTAATTATTGATAGTTAGAAAGATAGATAGTTGAAAAGAGTCACAACAGTGTCAATTCACGAGATTTCAAAGTCACATGACAATCGTAACTGCGCTTGTTCTTTAATAGCGTCCTCAGGCGTATTGTCCCATTTGTTGCCATCTTGAAAAACATGCAGGGATTCCAAAATCAACTTAGCACAGCGCATTTGAAGAGCATCACGTGAACACGGCATATTCCAATACGACTTACCGGAATGGGACAGCGACTAAAATTGATACCTAAACATGGTTGTCAAAGGCAATAAGATTGGCTTTGAAAAATTAAAATCAATGCTCTGAAAATTCTATTTATATTCAATAATATCATAAATAAATAGGTACATGAATAATTTTAAGGATTGAACTATATTTAAGGGAATTAACTGAAGTGTATTTAAGGGAAGAAATTATCATACACATGCAAATACAAATACATACGTATGCATAAGTGTGTATGTTTGGATTATCAGCCTACTCAAACAAAGTGTAATATTTTAATGCTATTTCCATTTCTTTCGTTTTCCACCTGTTGATTTTGCTTTTTTCGCAAGAACACGAATAATTCTGGCGTGACAATGTGATTCCTTATTTTAATTCTTGAAATTATTCGCATTTTTCCAAATCTGAAGCTGATCTCTGTCTGCTGAGTAGTTTATTTTTGTTTCTATAGCAAACAATAAATAAATACAATGCGGAAATAAATAAAACAAGACGTCTAATGAAAATAAGACTCAGTTTTCATTCGTCAACAAAAACAAACAAAAAGAAAACTACCACTTAATTCCTTTTGTACTAATATTTTATCTCTGACTCTGTACAGTATGATGATAATCAAAATATAAGTACTTTAAAACTATAATACAACTACCATAGGAAACGGATGTGTTTCTACTTTCAAAGAATAATTTACATATGAAGGATAATCTAAATGTTCTCTATCCTTGGAACCATTGAAACTTTTCTACAAAATAAATCTGTTTATGCACGTTCATTATCGAGATTTATTTTTATGCTATTTACTCAGTATTTAATCAAAATGAACAATGATTTTTTCTTTTTATTTTCTCATATATGAAATATAGAGGATGTATAGTAATGGTCGAAAAATTCATACTCAAGATTTTGATTATCTCAACATTTTAGTCATCTGTAAGTTGGGAAAACACATTTTTTACAATTTGTTTGCCTGTTCATCTGCTTGTCTGTGGAAACTATAACTTAAAATCTCCAACCTATAAGCCAACCTATAAATATACAGCCAACCTATAAAAAAAACTAATAGTAATGTGAACATTCGGTTTAAAAGATTGGTATCAAAATTGAAACTCTAGGCTATTAAGGGTTAAATAAAAATTAAAGCAGTAAAAAAAGCCAAATAATCCAAATTTCAATAAAAAATTGATTGAAACTTATAATTAAAGAAAAAAAATCATTAAAAAATTAAATTTAAACGTCATATTGTTTATTTTAATTTAATGAATTATCTCATTTATAGTTCATCACTATAGATTTTCCTACCTCTGATTGAATTCCCTATAGGGTCAGTAAAATACATGGTCAAGCATATATAATGCATTCATGAGTAATACATTTTTTCACACTCAGGTTTTATTTAAATTTTGCATAATTATGCATAATACTGGTGATGAAACATGGCCCGTAAGAAGAAATTTTTTTATTTAAATAATATATTCATTATTTGCGCTAATTTGCATAACTCGAACAAAAGTATTATTTCATACATACTAATAATACCATAAACCAAATTGTAAAAAAAAAGAAAGAAGCAGGGTAATTGGAAGAGAAGTTTTCATCATTTAAAAAGAAATTATCAACAAAATTATAATAAAAATGAAATTATCCTTAGTTGGATACTCGATACATTAAAATGAATTTTAAGAATACAATTTTTCTCAAAAGAAAAAAAAATCGAATGCAGGGCATTTCCTGATTCGACCATTTATTTCATCGATTTTCTTGGTTTCTTTGGTTACCATATTTTTTTTTTTCACTCCCACCTCAGATTTAGTGGTCCAATCAAAATACTGCTAGTTGCACCCGGGTATTTGGGCCTTCGAAGTAGCTGCGGACTTCATCCCTGGAGTGACGTCAACGGTTCTTTTCCACCCACTCGATAGGAAAGAAGGGATCACGCATCCACAGAATGATCGGGCAGATAAGGACTTAGCTGCTGCTATGTCAACAAACCTCAAAACTGGGAAGTGTCAAAGAAACTCTCTCTCTAGTGTAAACAGATTACATGTCCAGAGGGAATGGACAAGCCGTCCGTTCGGCTAACCGAGCTCTTTTACGGGATTAAGTGGTGCAGCAAGGGAAAAAATATTTTTGCACCTCCCGCCTTGTCAAATTCATCTCTAATAAGCATAATAAATACAATAATATTTTTATTCAAGGTGCCACCCAAGACTAGCGTAAACTAGCAAAAATATAACTGTAATTTTTTCATACCTCATAATAACCTCATATTTAATTCTAAAAATTGAAATAAAAATACTAATAATTGTCATCTTGGCACCTACAAGAAGCAGGGTGCCGATGAAGTATCCATAGTCTCTCTCATTCCCTCCCCCTCCGTCAAATTTAGCTCTAAAAATTAAAAGGAATGCAATAATATGAAGTCATCGAAGACTATCCCTAGGGGCATAGAATATCTTTTTTTTTTTTTGTCCCTTTGTTATATTTAGCCCTAAAAATGAATAAAAGCCACCAATATTTGCTTTCTTGGTACAAGCCAAAAAAGGCGATTGGTGTGTAATAGTATATATAAATAAAGTTATTTTAAAATTGAATTTAAACTTAATTAATTTCCTAATTAGTTAAATCCTCTGTCTTATAAGAATGCGGTTATGTGAATTTCTTTCTTCTAATGTAGCTTAACTTCCTTTGAATCAAAGGTCAGGATATTTAAAAAAGTTTATTTCATTGCGTTTCCACTTTATACATATATGGCATTTTAAAATCTAATTTAAACTTAATTAATTTCTTAATTTTTAGTTTAATTCAACCCATATTAACTTTATTCTAAAATATTTTCTTATTTCCTGATCTCGTTCTACTTTTTCTATTTAATTAATTCAAATGAAACTATGTAAAAATGCCTAGGTCGGTGGTTCCCACAATCTGAGAGTATGTATAAAAAATTGTCAAGAAAAAAAAAACGAATTCTTTTAAAAATATTCTTTTGATTCCCTTTCTTAATTCGATACGTTTCAAGAAATAACTATCAGAATCTCATAATGCATAAGCACTGGGGAAAATATTTTCTCTCTCAGTCCCTTTTCGCTCTCTTCTGCTTTTGTCTCGTGCTGTGAACGGACGTGTTTTGTCCGTTTCTTCTTGTACATAAAATAAACCACCCAGGATGGAATAAACCGAACTTAAAAATTTGAAGTGTCTTCTTTTCT
>JAOUZG010050968.1:16125630-16142222 GCA_026289955.1 Argiope argentata
ATATTTAATGCTAATACTCATTTTTTATTAATTTATTAATTTCAAAAACATACAATTTCTATTTTAAAATCACTTTGAAATGATATACTCTTTTTTCTCTGTTAAATATTTGAATGAATCTGCTCAAATTTTCTATGGCTAAAATTCTGAGTTACACATTCAAGATCTGAACGTCAAAATTCGGATAAATGCATACGCATAAAATTATATATAAGCGGTTAAATGTCAAAGAAAACATCTAAAATAAGAGAACATCTAATTGTTAAATAGAACCTGTTTACTTCAAACAGAGCAATTTTATTCCTATATGTATTTTGAAAACCTCATTTAAATTTAATTAAAAACATTCAGTTTTATTTTGTTGGTAATGAAAAACTTGAGGATTCGGATCTTCATAATGAACTAGAACTTTTGTCAGAATTTTCCAATTAGTAACAAGATAAGATTCAAAGCAATTACGAAATAGAAAGTTAAGTTATAGTTTAAAATCAATTTGAAGACTTTCATAGTTTATTCAAAGAAAACAAAATTTGATCGATAAGTTTCCAGTTTCTTTGCGCCGGCTAAGATGGAGACAGTACATACACAGGAAACTAAACAGATAATAATGTTAGCATAGATATTGAAATAAGAAGTGAGCTAATGGATTTAAAATGAGAAACCAATGTTCATCTCCAGGCCATGACATGATAATATCTAGACTATTCTCGTTGATAGATTCTGTAGTTGATGTTGCGTTTGTAGATTTTCTATACTAAGTAATAACGAGTGATATCAAAAAAAAAAATTAAGTCAATTCCTACTTAGATCAACAAAGAAATTTTTTATTTTAGTTACTTTTTATTAAATAATTACAATTAATATAAATAATTTATCAAAAAGTTATTGATTTTCGCAAGAACTGAACTCGGATTCTTCACCTCCACGTGAAAAATACTGAAACCAATTGAGCTTCTGCCTGCTGATTTCAACTCTCGTTACTAACTGCTAAAACTCTATTTAAAGTATTAAAAATTAATTAATATTAATATTATATTAATGAAGTAATATTTGAAAAAAAACTGTATTAATATCAAATGTCATCCACTACAAGTTTAAAAAAAATGTATTTGAACTTGAGTGGATGAATACAAAGTATTTTATTAACGACAGAAAATTAGAACAAGATTTATACATATATATAAGGAGAGTGTGAACTAACAGTAGAATTGAAAAACAAAGTTTACAATAAAACTTGGAGTCTCAGACGCAAAAAGAAAATTCTAAAGGGGACTCTTCTCCAATGAATCAAATGGGAAAACAGATATATTGTGCAACCATGTTTAATTTAAATAAGCATTTCCAAGTGCAATATAAATAACACCATTACAAATCGGGCACGATATCTACAATTCAAGTAAGAATTGGCATAAACAACATCATGGATAATTTAAACAAGCATTAATAGGACGACGTTTAAACCTTGATTCGTTTCAAATACTATAATTCATGCAATTAGTTTGTGGGGCTATTGCAAAATTCGTATTATATTAATTATGTGTTGCACATTGTGTCTGTCCTATCAGTTTTTTATTTATTTATTTCACTGCTAAAAAGCTGTCCTTCTCATATTATTTCCCCGGGAGGCACGTCGAAATGAGGGTGAGATGCCTCCGGCATGGTGGTTGAATCTCGCCACCATGGAGAGTACACTAAGAGGTGGAGGTTAGGCTCCTCCCATCGATAGAGGGACGTACTTCCTACGGGAAGGGTTGTACCTTGGCCGGTGATAGCTCTTAGAACTCAACAACAGCTCCCGCCAGTGTTGCTGTTGCGGCGGTCCGGTTAATTAGTTTTATGGTTCGGTGTGCCTACGAGCGGGCCAGAGAGGTTGGTATGGTTTCTTCCCCATACTTCCCACTTGAAATAACATGTTATGAAGTAAAAATTATTTGTTTTTGTACGCCTTATCAACTCTTGAAATTTGTAGCATTATTTTAGAGATGGACTTACTTTTTTAAGCTTCACAAAATATTTAATTTAGTTATATTAACATTCCATTTAGAAACAATTCTGGGGAAATTTCGGGTTGGAGCGGGTAATTTAGAAACCCTGTCAGACAATGAAGGTGACATTGCAGCTAGTGCATTATCCTCTCCTAATTCCCACACCATACCAACAAGAGGGTTGTTGACCTATAAAATCCGATTTAGTGTGGAAGTGGCACGTATACAAGGCCGAGTCAAGATTTTCTATTATGTTACGGAGGGCTGATTAAAATGTAAGCAAGCTGATAGAATGAAATCAACTCTTTAAAAATTTATTTCGAAATAGAAATTTTTAAATGTACAAGAAAAAATCGTTAATATATTAAATAAGCATTTTAAAAATATATCTCAAAATAGCGCTTTTAAAATTAAAAAAAAATTATTAACAGATACTTTTATGGTGACTGAAATAAGCAAAAATGGAAATCGACAGAAACAGGAAATTTTATTTTTTTCATTTCCTCCCTGAAATATATGTTTATATTCAATTAAAATAGTGTTATAATATAAATTTTTCAATAAAATGAATATTTAAATGACCTAGAGAGAAAAAGATCATCTTAATTATTTCCCTCAAAATGATATCGTAACTAAATTTAAATATTTTTTTTAAAGTTTTCCAAGTATCTCAGTTTTTAAAGAAATTAAATCGTATTTATAATAAAGATTTCGATTTAACATTAAAAGAAAATAAGGTGTGCATTTTATATTCGAATGTTTGACATAGTTGAAATTCAATTTTATTTTTTCTAAAAAACCATAAATTTTTTTAGAAAATTCAATAGCAGTGCATAAAAATATTTATAAAATAATGAATTAATTAGAATTTAATTAGAATTAGAATTCAATTGGAATCACAAAATTATCACAGTTTTATTTCAAATAAATTTTAAATGGGTAATAAGGAGAAAAATAATAGAAATAATTAAAAATTAAATCGCCTAGAATATCTTAAAATTTTAAAAAGTTATATAACTTTTAAATTTTTAAGAATAATATTTCGTTTTAAATTTTTTAAAAAGAAATTTGATGTATTTATCGTTTAAAGCATATGTATAAAAAATAATTCCAAGTGAATAATTCGCCAAAATGCTTAATAAAGTCCATCTTCACCTTAAGAATAATTAATAAGAACTTCCATTCAAAATAATCAGGCATTTAAAACTATTAGAAGTATGACAAGGAATATGTATTGGGAATATAGAAATGACAGAATCATAGACATATTTTTTGTAAATGGAATTGACTTGACATATTTTGTACAGGCTGAAATATTTCTGTACAAAATATGTTTTTCTGGCACAGGAAGATAATACGAATTTTTTTCATGATTCAATAGGTGAGTCACTTGCTACTTTGGATTGTTTCTGTGAGATATATAAGAGTCTAACATACACACGTGGATCAGATACCAGAGTAACTGACTTAAATATCATATAAATCTAAAAAAAAAATCATGTATAACATTTGGTTTACTTATCAAAATTAAAAGCCTTATACAGTCTATTAAAATATAGCTTTGCTTTTGTTTAAAAAAATTTAGCAAAGAGTTAGAATCTCAAATTCACAAGAGAACTGATTTGCATATTTAGAATTTTTTTTATAGACGTTTCATTTTTATTTTTTGACAGCATTGCTCAGAATTTGGTAGCATTTCAGTGAAAAGAAAACGGAAGTTCAATGCATAGGTTTTCTAATTTATTTAAAATAAGGAACCTGATCTGTTTTTATTTTCGGTTCCATTTTCCATTATTAGATTCCACGCAGAATGTTACGATTGAGAATATTACCCCATATCCTGGTATGCTTTAACCCTGTCCGCATAAGGTGTATCTAACAAGATTATGCAAATACATCAGACAGAGATAAGAACAAGGCAAAGTTCAAAACGTTTTTCAATAGACAAAGTACATAAATAATAAAAACAAAAACGTTTTTTGCATTTAAATGCCTTTTAGAAGTCGCAGTAGAAGTTGTATAAATCCGTTCATTCAAACGCAAGATCTGACCTAAAAATACGTTTCCAGACATGAATAGCAAAAGATAATTCACGACGACATTGCGACTATTGTGTCTGACGATTTAGCAGCAAAAGCAATTTTTCCGGTGCCGACTTTTAATACTTGCAATTTTTTTTTTATCAGAAAGAGTAATTCTAGAGATGACACAGAAGAGTTTCTTGAACTAAATGCCTAGGCATAACAGGGGACGGGTAATAAATTTTGGGGTCGCGAAAATAACAAAAAAGCGCAATTATGGAAAATTCTATAATATTACTAAGCTTATATAGTTTCTAAAATCATTTTGTGTGAAACCAGATTAAATCATACTGGTACATTAAGGAAAAGATTAATTGATTATTTTGTTGATTTCAGTTTAATTTCTATATAAGCATATTCTAAGTAGAGAATATAACGAGAAAAAAAATAACAAAAACTGCAGGTCCTCTTTAAGGTAGTTGTTTTCTAAATCCAGCGTATAAAAAATATTAAAATTTAAAAGTTGTTTCAAACAATTGTTAAATAGGGTTTTCTTTTTAACTTAGTTTAAATATTCTAATTTTAAGTTTTCCAAGATTGTTGACTTATAAGTTAACCAGTGAACCAGAAAAAAAAAAGAAAGGTAAATAAATTCAGGGGGAAGGGACTTCCATAAGAATAATTTACTGAAATATAAACATATTTTCGGTTTTCAGTACATTCTAATACATAGATCTTTTAAATCCAAATAGAAGCATAAAATTAAATTATCCTGGAAAAATAGCAATGGGGGAAAACTGTGGGTCCTTGCGCAGTTTCCTAATCTGTCTATTTGACAATCCGACCCAGAATATACGCTAAGAAACAAAAGAAAAAGAATTTTTCTCAAAACTTTAACCATAATAAAAGATATATTTTTTGGCGGCCAGTTTCCGCTAAATATATCTTATATATTTATAAATAGTCTTACTTTAAAATAGATTATCATTCTATTTTAAGTCTTAATGCCAAAATACAACAACGGAATCACATTAAACGTTTGAATTACAGGCACATTTTCTAGCATTTTCTTTCAAATAGTTATTTATAATTCATCAATAGATTCAGGTTTTTATAACATAAATCTTAAGATTAAGAAATTCACAATTAGTCTATTAGACGAATCAGTGTGAAATCGCCGTAATACACCAATTGTGTTTTGGCCTTTTAATTAGCATTTAAAAATAAATTTCCATTCGCTGAAAGTTAATAGGGTGTCAGCTACTATTTTTGCAAAGATTATGTCATTAAAAAGTCAGTAATTGTGAACAATCAAAAAGCTGGTACATTAATTTGCGGTATCCTTAATTGCATAATATAAAAACCATTACAACAATAGGATATTGTATTTTATCAGCTTTTTACATATACTTATGAAATTTCTAACAAATTTTCCATAAAGAAATAATGACTCGAAAATTTTGTATCCAAAATGGTCTCGTGAATGTAAAAAGATATTAAAATCCTATTTTGGAACCTAGCGTAAAATTCTCGGATTCTATTTATTTATCGTGTCTTTATTTTCATTCAAAAAATTAGGGAAAAACTAATTGATTTAAGCCTTTTGGGGAATTGTGCGCAATTTTAGATAATTATATTAATTAAACTTTGAGACGGCATCCTGACATAGGGGTAGCATGTCTTCCCCGTGATCTGGGATCCTGGGTTCGAATCCCGGTTCCGGCATGGTTATTCTTCTGTGTTCTATCTGTAAGGAGTGTGAATGTGTTCCCCTGTAAAAAGGGGCTGTGCAAGCGAATGTGATGAGTGAGAAGTAAAAGCCGTACTCTTGGCCCTAGTTGGCGCAACTGCAAACAAGAGACGCCGGTTAGGCTTAAATCGCTGACTACCACAGAGAGCTAGTCCATAGCAAGAGCCATAAGAAGCAACAACATAAAACTTTGAGAAATGATCGAAAACAATATAGACTTAGTTTTATTTTTATGTTTTTGTTGTGATCCTATTTTGAAGTTTTTAAATTGTCGGTATACTTAAATCCTAAGCCGTGCGTGCAGTTAACATTTACAGTCGATCCATTATTAGACGGGGAAAACTGATTTTTTTTGTTCAAATGAGATATTTCAAAATAATATCTGCATTTTGCGAAAGCCTATTTAGTTATAAGTACAGGTTTTAAGAGAAATTTTGTTATTGCTTTATCATTATTTTAAACCTTTCAAAAACTGCTTTCAAAATTTTATATATTTCACTGCATTGCAGGAAATAATTCAAATTGGATGATAATCAAGTCAATGAAAAACGTATTAACACTTGCTCATGAAAACAAAAAGTCAATGAAAAACGTATTATTCCTTGCTCATGAAAATAATCCAATAATTACGCAATCGTATTTAAAGGGCGCTTAATTAGGTTCATTGTTGAGATATAGAATGAATATTTTAAAACTAATTCTAAGCAATTTGCTTAAAAATATCGTGAAGTTTCTATTTAACAACAAAAACCAATTTGAGTCATAGAATATTTGAGTTCAAATCGTTGGCAAACTGACATGTCGTTTTGCCAAAAATTTGGACCTAATAAACTCACGAAATACTATAGGAGGTAGAACTTATTAGGCGAAGAAACTTTTATCTTCAAAAGTGAACTAAAAGGAAATATGTCTATAAAAATGAATAAATGAAAATAAAAATAATAAAACAAATTTTGAAGAATTTTTTTAGCAGGAAAGAATAAAAATATAACAAACCGATTACGCAAAATTATTGTGGACGACTGTGAGAAAAAAAAAATGTCAGAAAAGTGATTAGGAGAAATTTATGTTCGAAAAAAAAAACATCCTGATTTTATGTTGCTTTGATCACAGTAAGGGGGGAGATGTAAAAATTAATTAAACATATTTTTAAATGCAATATTAATTATTGTGATATATTTTCTAATCGCGTGCTTTTTATTTTTAATTATTTAGTCAGTTCAGAACTACAATATTGTACACATTTTATTCTTGTTGACAATTATACTTAACTTATTCAAATGCAAGTAATAATAATATATACAAGAAAAAGCTAATATAAAATATTAATGATTCACTTTTTTTAATAAAAACCAAACGATAAAAAAAATAAAGATATGTTTCGAAATTAGATTATCTTCCAGTCGGAGTCTAGAAAATAATCTAATTTTTCAAAACTCGTTTTTTTTCTTTCCCTTCCATACAAAACTTGTCATTTGTAGGAAAACTAAATCATAGGTTTTACTGGCCGATTCCATTGTCTAGTACAACGTATTTGAGTAGTTCGCGAACATATCTTTATCTCTTAAACACAAGAATTAAATAGTCTTTTGCACCTAAAACTTTTTGGAATAATACCCAGAACTTCCAACCTTTGTGATCGTCTCCTCCTTTCCCGCTACTAACAAAAATCAAGCGAATGACTCACAAGAAGAAAGAAAGTGTGTGTTCTGTTGTTTTTCCTAACAGGGAAGTAAACATGCCACTCTGGGAAGCAGCCATATTCCAGACACAGCTCATAAATCGTTCCAGTCTTACCAGATGTTCGAGCTCATAGACAGAAGCAACTGAATTCTTGCCTTCACATAATAATCAAAACAGGAACTTAAAAATCGATTTGCAACTGCTCGTATTTTATTTTTTTTGCTTTGTTTGTATTTCGAATTGTCTTTCTCACAGTTGTTTCGAAGTTCATATCAGAACCTGAATTTAAATTAAAAAGAACATTTAACTTCAATAACAATCACTTTTTAAAGTTAATTCGAAATCAGAAATGATATAGCTGCATTTCACGATAACAAACTGGACTGCTCGCTAGAAGTGATATTTAATTGTTGCATATAAATAAACGAAAAGACGAAAAGTCACAAATTTATTCATTATTTTATTTATTTTTCGTGCGGAAATCTGCAGGTGAAACATAAAACGACATTATGAATAATTGTTTTGGAAAGAATGGAATAGTACTAGCTAAATAAAGTGTTTTTTATTTGTTTTGTATCCGTTGATGTTAATAAAATTACATCCTTGCAGAAAACAACGAAACGTAATTGCGAGCTGTTTTAAAGTCCAAACGATTTTTCTCTATGTAATCGAATACGAATTTGTTAACTCGACAGACTGATTCTGAGAGAAAATAATAGAATAAATAATGGTAAAATACAGTAGCTGTTACATTATTCGACACAAACTATAAAAACCATAATAAAATGCTTTATTTTAAAGCTCTCAAAATAATTTAAGGTCATTTTATGCAGTTTTTTTTACATAAAAGTTAATAAAAATTGCTTGTTTACTACTTTTTACTATTGCTCTAATAAGAATTCATTTTAATTGGTCAGAAAACAGAAATTCAATTTAATTGCATTAATGTTTCGTTTAGAAGCAATATGAGGACAGTTTGGAGAAGGTTTCTTTATTTTCAAGTACGTTTAAATGATGAGGACGATGTTTAATGTTTAAATGCTTCAACTGGCATTTTCTCTGTGAATTTTGATCGCACGTCTGCCGTCAAACATTTACTTCCACCAGGACCACACACATTAAAAATATTCTATGGAATCTGAGTTTCGAACATGCAATCCAACAGCCTGAAGTCGGGATCTTATCATCAGCGTCAGTTTTGGAGATAAATCATATAGCAATCACAGAAAATACCAGGCGTCATGCAAATTAATGATGAAATCTTAATTATTAACTCGGATAAAAAAGTTTAAAATGGTTCATTTATTATCCATTCAGTTTCAAAATTTTGCAATTATATTTTATCCGATTATATTACGTAGAAAGACAGAAATTATCAAATTAATACATATTTTTCTGAGAGTATTTTCCTTTCTCATTCTAAATGTTAAGTAAATGCAGATCTAAAGAGTAGATAGTTGAAACTAAATATTTCTAAATTTCTTGCACTGTTTTATGATGACTTTACAAAAAACTTAAAACAAAATGACTTAAAACAATTTAAACAGTAAAATTTATTGAGGCAAATTATACGTGACTATTTATTGTTCAATGTTACTTCTTTAAAATTTAAAATTTCACCTTTCGTATATAAAAACAGTTACGTATAAACATTCGTTTTCAAAGTTAGTCCAGATTATTTATATTAATGTCCTTTGTTTTAAAGCAACACTTGTGTTATTTTGGGAAGGTGTTCGTTAATTTGATGCCAGATGACAAAAATGTCACTTAAGCTGATGTCCCTGTTTCCAAACTTACACATCACAACAGTTGGAAGAAAACCTTCCGGTTCCAGTTCCGGTTCAGCCGAGATCTTACCACCAGGCCACGGCGAACCACACTCATTTTCAAAAAAAAAAAAAAAAAAAAGAACCTGTCATCGGAATATCGTAGCATCAAATTTTTGGCTTGATTCGTTTGCTCTTATATTACCTTAAAAATTCATACTTAATTTTAGCAAGAAAAAATGTCCTCATAAAAAATGTATTTGGCATTATCGCTAACAACGCAGGTATAAACGCAGTACAAAACTAGAGCAATGAAAATAGCCGTTGTAAAATACTCAAAAATATCTTTAAATATTTGTTAAAAATGGAGAAAAAAATTGCAAGGATTGACTGAAACTGGATATTATTTTAGTCTTAGAGTTTGAACGTGCCATCCTCGAGTTCTGGGAGTGCCGGGTTCGAATCCCGGTTCTGGCATGGTCGTTCTTTTATCTGTGAGATGCGTGGATGTGCGCTCCCTCTGTAAAAAGGGACAGTGCAAGCGAATGTGATGAGTGTGTAGCTAAAGTCGTACTCTTGGCCTTAGTTGGCGAAACTTGAAACAAGAAACGCATACATTCGGTTTAAAATCTGCTGATGTATCAGCGGGGCTTGTCCATGGCATGTGCCATAAGTAACAACACAAATGCAATATGTTAACAACAATGTTTGTTGTTAACGACAAGATTTTATCGGTTTTGAGTTGGTTGAAGAATTTTCAGGAAAGAAATTAGCAAGTAAAAATAATTTGTATGATTGAAAAATTAATTTTTTGAATTTTAAGTGACTTATGAGCGATAAAGTACTTTGAGAAAAAACGTTAAAATTCCGATCTTTTTAAAAATAAAATTCTAATTAAAATCGTGAAAAATCTTTTCTTCGTGAATACTTATGATCCCAGAAATAATTACGAATCATTTTTATAAAAAAGTTTGATCTATAAAACACTTTGAATGAAATTTGACCCATGCATTTTGTATGAAGCTTATAAGCATTGTCATGTTCGAAATTATTAAATCAATCTTAATTTTAACATTGCGTAAACAAACTATTGGCACTTTCATCGTCTTGTTTTATCAATTCATGTTACACGAATATTCACTGTACTTTAGCATTATGGTGAGTGTTATAGTGAGGACTATTTAATTTATTGTTATGAGGCATTATATCACTATAATGAGAACTATTTAATTCATTGTTATGATGCATTATAGTGAAAACTATTTATTTTATTATGATGATGCATTATAGTAAAGACTATTTAACTGATTGTTATTACGCATTATAGTGAGAACTATTTAATTGATTGTTATGATGCATTATAGTGAAAACTATTTATTTGATTATTATGATGCATTATAGCATTATAGTAAGGACTATTTAATTGATTGTTATTACGCATTATAGTGAGAACTATTTAATTGATTGTTATGATGCATTACAGTGAAAACTATTTATTTGATTCTTATAATGCTTTATAGTGAGAACTATTAAATTGATTGTCATGATCCATTATAGCATTATAGTGGGGAGCTTTTAATATGATTGTTATGGTGAATTATATCATTATAGCAAGGACTATTTAATATGATTGTTATGGTGCATTATATCATTATAGTGAGGACTATTCAATTGACTGATATGATTCATTACAGCATTATAGTGAGGACTACTTAATTGATTGTTTTGATGCATTGTAGCATTATAGTGAGGACTATTTAATTGATTGTTATGGTGCATTATAGCATTATAGTGAGGACTATTTAATTGATTGTTATGATGCATTATAGCATTATAGTGATGACTATTTAATGTATTGTTATTATGCATTATAGCATTATATTGAGGGCAATTTAATTGATTATTATGATGCATTATAGCGAGGACTATTTAATTGATTGTTATGATGCATAGCCCAAACAATGAGTTTCAATTTTCCACTTGTTAGAAATGCTGCCCTGTTATCTGAAATAAGTGTACAATAGCAAATTGTAATTTAAAAAAAGATCATCACCCTTTTTCAAATGCAAAGTCCAATCATAACTTTATTTAATCTTATGCACAAATCACACAAGCTGATACAGAATCAGACACGGATTTCTATTGTTACATTCCGTATCTTGAATAAAAGGTTGGTTTCAGAAGTAAGAGGAACTCTCTTGAAGAAGCGATTCCTTTTCGATAATATTTACGTACAAAGATATCGAGACAGAGGTGAATTAGGGAAAAATCTTTCATCGGTATTTTTAGAAGTCAACAGACATCGGAGATACAAATAGATATTAGATAAAAAAAATAGAAAAAAGGAGCAGATAATAACTCTTGATAAGCGGTCATGTTTTTTTCCCGAAACGTGTGTGTCTGTCATTTTCTCGACGGCAGGTAGAACAATAAGAAAAGAAAGCATTTTAATTACAAAATTTAATACTAGAAATATATAGAATTATTTTATTTTATAGAGGCTTTTTTGATCAGATGTACTTTTAAATATGTTTTTTTTTTCATTCTATTTATTGGATAGTGCTTTCTTTTTCTTTTTCTTTCTTTTCTTTTCTTTTTTAAAATATTTTTTCGTATACGAAGAATATACAATATAAAGATAAAAAAAGGGTTCTTCTAGAAAATCTTGACGAATTCCTACGCTCCAAATATCCTTGAGAAAAATCCCCCCGTATATTTGGAATTATATCTGTCTATATGTATGTGAATAAGATAATTCAACAAAATTTGATTACATGACATTGAAAATATATTTGTATATTTCTGTTGAGCTTTGAGCGAAAACCACTCACAAAAAATGTATAAGTCTTCTTTCGGAGTACAAATGAGCGTAACTACAAAATTTAAAGAGCTACATAGATGAAATGTAATACATTGTCTTTCGGTTTATACATGTAAAAACTATAACTCTAAACATCAAAGACTTTGATAAATGAAATTTGGTATGTAATCTCATAAATAAAACTGCAGCTCTGTGTCAATTTGAACTAGACAAAAATGTTCCCAAAATGCATACTTGGTAGTACAAGACTCTAAAAATAAATATCCGAATACTTCTGGTGTTCATGGTCTTGCCCAATTTGTTTTTATACGGCAAGGAGAAGGGAAAATATCTTTTATTAGGGAGCATGCAAGAAAGTTTTCGAAATATCAGCCACATTGTTTTAATGAACTATTAATAAAAAAAATTAAGTCAATTCCTTTTTAGGTCAACAAAGAAAATTTTTATTTTGGTGACTCTTAATAATAATAATTATTATAAATAATTTATCAAAAAGTTAGTGATTTTCACAAGAATTGAACTCGCATTCTTCACTTTCACGTGAATAATACTAAAATTCCTGCATTTTACCGATTGAGCTAATGTCTGTTCATTTCAATTTTCATTACAAACTGCTAAAACCATTTAAAATATTAAAAATTAATTGAATTAAATTAATAAATTAATATTTGGGAAAAATGTATTAACATCAAGTGTCATTCACTACAAGCTTTAAAAAAATGTATTTGAACTTGAGTGGACGAATATTTTATTAACGATTGAAAATCTGAACAAAATATATCTAGGGAGATTGTGAATTAATAGTAGGAATTAAAAAATGTTTTTTAAAAGGCGCCAAAGGAATGTTAAAATAAAAAAGGAATTAAAATATACAGAAAAAGAGGTATCAAAATTTTTTACATTTTATTACATAAAAAAACATAGAAATTGAAAAGAGGTATCAAATTGTTTACATTTTATTACATAAAAAACATAGAAATTGTTCCCGATCATCAAAAAAAATCTGCATCAAGAAAATTCAACATAGCGAAGAATTTACACTCTTGATTTTCATGAGAACGGAAAAACTATTTTTGGAATATTGTCTGCTTGTCTATGAACTCTATATTTTAAAAAATGAAAGTGGTAGACGAATGAAATTTTGCACATTGTTTCATCACTATATAGCATTTTGATGCATATCACATTGTAGATCCGTAACAAAATATGAAAAAAATCTTTCAAATTGTTTGTTTATCTCTCTGGTCGCCACATCAACAGGATAACTCAAAAGCGTTATGAGCTAGATACATAAAATTTGGTAGCTGTTTATCGCCGAAATGGCTTTAAATTGATTTAGGACCAATGCAATCCATAAGTTTATAGAATAGTCCCGAATCTATCAAAAATCAGTTGTATATAAGATACCTTCTAAAAGTGTTATGATCATTGTCAGTTCAGGTATCGTATTTTTTATTATAATACAAAATTACAAGACGCGCAAAATTGCAAACCTGTAGTGTTAAAATAAGAATTTAATTTAACTAAATTTTAAATAATAATGCTAAAATGTAATCATCGATAAAATATATTTCTAATGATAAATGCGAGCATTACAATCACGGCAAAGATTTTTTTTTATATTTATACGCTTTTATTTAACATGAATTGTTTCGATTTTGTAAAGAGGGAGTTTTGAAACTGATGAATTGTTTTAATTTACTCACTTCTTACTCTCATTTTCTGACAAAATAGAGTATCAAAACTTTGTGCACTTATGTATTGTCGATGGTAATATAATATTTCAAAATTTTCAGAACTCAAATATCAATTAAATAATTAATTTAATTTAACTCTAATTCAGTAACGAGGATACCACTTAGTAGTGAAATTGAGAGAAAATTAATTTACACATTTCATCATATCTTCAACTGTAAAATAAAAATTTAAGAATAAAACGTGGTAAATAATTTAAATAAAGAAATTCTACTTTTTTTAATGATAAATTGAAAGAAAATTTTGATCGTTTTCAAAACACGTTTTTATTAAATTTATAAATTTGCACGGTAGAAATTCAGAATACAGGATTGTAAGAATAGCAAGAAACCTTGGCTCTAAAGGTAAGTAACCTAATGTCTTTTTTAAAAAACAAAACTTTCAAGTTGAAGATGATACCTTCGCGTTTTTTCTGCGAATTTGCGCTCGAAACAGCTGCAACAGTCACTCCCCCCCTTTCGGTTACGCTACTGGGAATGACTTATGAAAGCATCTTTTCTCGGAATGTCAGTTTTGCTTTATCTGTCAGTTTCAAATGTGTGAGGTACCTGTGCTTCAATTTCGAAGAACTGAAAATACTTGAGAGATCTGCTTTTGGCGAAACTCTCACGGCAAATGAAGCTTGGCGAAGGCAATTAGTTGATTCTTAGGTACAAAAATAGATGACAGTGATTTATATGAGAAAATCTAAAATTAATGGTTTCAAAAACCAATGACAGGAAAACGGTGTTGTAAATGAGAATATAAGTACATGCTTAGTGTTAAAAACGTAAAAATAAGAGAAATTCAACTCGTATCTCTTTTTGAAGGGGTTAAAAGTTCTATTCCAAATCCAATATATTTGACAGTGAACTTTACGACAATATTTTTTAGCATTTGATGAGAGCATAATAGGGAATATTCAGTTTTTTTTAAAACGCCTTTTCTCAACCTTCTGGTATAATGCCCCATTATTATTATTTTGGAATAGAAACAAGTAATATAAAAACAATTTTTTAAAATCAATTCCTACTTAGATTATTGAAAAAAAATTTATTTTAGTTACTTTTTATTAAATAATTACAGTTGTTTTTGTTGTTATTCCTGTGTGCCGCTTTACAAAGGACGGAGGGGTGCAGTAGCTTCTGAAGGTATGGATCTCTGAGCACCGAGGGCAGAAGTCTGACTGCTAGCTTACACACGTCACAAATCATTTTTACGGTGTGAACTTCATTTATGCATTTAATTCATTCATCTACAGATCGTAATTTAGATCTGGAACAGAGAACGATCACCT
The DNA here is from genome assembly GCA_026289955.1 of Argiope argentata. Taxonomy (NCBI): domain Eukaryota; kingdom Metazoa; phylum Arthropoda; class Arachnida; order Araneae; family Araneidae; genus Argiope; species Argiope argentata. Next base: position 16,140,688 of record JAOUZG010050968.1, read on the forward strand.
CTGACCCCCTTAGTGTTATTACTCTCCACATGGAGAACTTTGAGGCCACGATAGATTTAACGTCTACCACACATGGAGAGTCCTCGGTAGGCAAGTTCGAACTCGAAGTCTCAGGGATGCGAATCAACGTCCTACCAACCAGGCTATCCCGGCCTAACAATTACAATAAATAATGATTTAAAAAATTACACTAGCTTTGAATTTTCAACGGCTACTGAGGATCTAATTCCAATTGAGGCAACGCAAAAAGCATGAATTTTTTACGCCAGTTGGTTTAATGCAATACAGATTAGAAATTTTTAATTTTCTTTATTCTGTATTATTTTAATTCGAAAATAATTCAAAATGAATCCGAAAAATTCATTAATTAACAATGTTTAATTTTAAATGCATCAAGCATTAAGAAAATAAACAGAATCGTTTGAAATAATAAACCGAAAACACGTTGAGCCTAACCTCATTGTCGTGGGGTAAAAACCAACTGAATTCGTTACTTATTTGATCTGGGAAATAAAGATTTTTGGTTAGAAAGTTAGTTTTTAATTAATCAATAAAAAAATGAATGAAATATTTTTTTAAAAATGTATTAACATCAAATGTCCTTTACTACAAGTTTTAAAAAATTTACTTGAACTTGAGTTGATGAATAAACAGTATTTTATTAACGCTTGAGAATTTGAACTATATATATATATATATATATATATATATATATATATATATATATATATATATATAGGAAGAGTGTGAGCTAATAATAAGAATTGAAATAGAGGGGGAAAAGCAAAGGTACTCTCATAAATGTCTTTAAAGAGAATTATTTTTGACGCATACTGAATTTGATACAGAAACTAACGAAACAGGATAAGTTTTAGAGAATGTATAGTGTGTAGAATGGGCAAACTAAGTATAGAGGATAAGAAAATCGTAAGGACTCGAAAGCAATATATTAAATAAGAAATTTTAATATATCTTAAATAATATCAGTTTTCTAAGTGTAAAGTAGAAATAACATTTTAAATTGAAGTTGAAACAATGACTGATCTTCAGTTCAAGCGAAAATTCAAAAGTACTTTAATGCTTAAAGAAATATGCTGCCTTAAAATATTTTAGTAATGTGCAAGTTGTATTCAAAATCCTAATAAAACCGGAATATCATGTAAATGACAATTTAAAAAATGTAATGTCGTACCTTTATTGTTATAGGAAAAAAAATACTCATAGCTATAGAGAAGTCTAGTTAAGAAATGGATTACAACAGTTAAACAAACAAAAGTTTTAAAACACTTTTATTAATGTAATAAAATGTAATGCAAGTACGAAATTTAACTGCAATAAATATATCAACTGATAATTAGTTTCTAAAAATTAATAAACATTTTTTTTTTGCTAGTTAGAAAATAAATATACAAAATTGCAAAATTCCAGCACATCAATAAACGAGAGCAAAATCGATTTCAAGATTTCAATTCTAAAAACATGAAATATGCAGAATTCAATAAAAATATATAAAAATTTAAAAAATGGTCTGAAAG
>JAOUZG010050968.1:16146215-16158863 GCA_026289955.1 Argiope argentata
CACTAATGAAAGTGCATGTTAAAAAGTTGTTTTTCATCATAACAACTGTCCTTCATCAAAAATTCATTAATTTAAAATCCGTACAATTAATGTTCGTATAATATCAAGAATACACTGAGAACCGTTATAATTAAAATATAAAATGTGTTATAATTTTCAGATTAATCGATTAACTTAATAAAATGTTGTTTTCTAATTTTTAGAGTCATCCGAAAATTAATAAGAGAAAACATCTCTTTCAAGATTCCATAATGATTACAATAATGATTTATAAATTAAAGAATAAAAAGTGAAAAATAATTAAAATAAAAACTTTCTCGATTGACACTATTGAAAGTGCATGTTAAAAAGTTGTTTTTCATCATAATAACTGTCCTTCATTACAAATTCATTAATTTAAAATCCGTACAATTATTGTTCGAATAATATCAAGAATATACACCGAGAACCGTTATAACGAAATTTACGAAGCAATTTATTTAATCTTCAATTCAAACTGAAACGATGCAATTAAATGCTAAACTAGACAAACTTTCCAGCTTTGAAACTTTTTAGCAGTAAAAAAAAAAAATTGTAGCAGATTTCTTAAGACGAATAATTATTCCAAAACATTCTACACCCTTTTTGCGTTGTTTTCGCTGAGCAGACGGGAATTTCGTTGGGAGCGAAAGGTCGTAAAAATACCTTCCAACCCTAGTGTGTCTGTGAATCAACAGTGAAAATCTCCAGGCGCCAGAATAGAAACAGAAAAATTGTAAACAGAAGGATCTGGGACATATCGCCAAAGAGCGCTTTCTCGCCAAGAGTGTGAGGGTCATTCGTGTGTTTATACTTTTAGGGGAGATTGCGTCAAGGCCTTTGAACAGCATGTAGTCCCGGTACTAGCGTCTCAATCCCAACGTAAATCCCTATGGGATGGACGAATCCATCAGTAACTGTACTTTTCGTAGGTAGGAACATTGGACTGAGAGGGGCCACAGGGATAAGCGTTGGCTTTTAAGTGTTGAGTTGTATCACAACACTTTTCCCGGCGAGTTGGGGAAGAATGGTGTCGCTTTTTCCAAACCACGTGTCGACAGATGAACTTAAAACATATTTAATCAGTAAACATTTTACTTATTTAATGGATATTTAATACAAGTTTTGTGGTTTTTATGTATTTTGTGGCTTTTTAATGGTTTTCTACTATTTCTATTACTAATTTTAGAGGGTTCAGAATTGGTTGACATTAATGAATCTTGAAAGTACTTCTTGTCTGTATACTTTTCACTAATATCTAATTTGCACTGTTTCTGTTTTTTTTTAAACGCTGAATGAATACAATATATTTGTTGTCAGAGAAAAATATTCTTCTGATGATTATATTTCCCTTCACACTCACAGAACAACTACTGTCTATTTTTTTAATAATTTCTAAGCTCAACATTTCTATTCTTTAAAAAAAAAAATTCCCTATTCTTAAGAAAACATAATTAAATTCTATTCTGCTATTGCTAATTTTAAGTTATGATGTGAGAACATTTGTTTTGTGAAATAAATTTTGATTTTACTGAAGGTTGGATTATTAAATCAGCTAATTAAAATGCGTTAGAAAATTGAAGAATCCAGAATTTTAAAAAGAATAAACTTCTAGAAGTAGAAATATTTTTACTGTAGAAGTATTTTCTATTATTTGATTAGTGTTAGGAGTAGATAATGTTTTAATGAGAATTTAAACATTTTGGAGTAATATTTTGTATTTTCTGCAGTTCCAATTTAAATATATTTATAGCTGACTAATTTTATGGCATTAAATCTAATTCCAAAAACTATCATGCTCTCATGCTTTAAATATATACATATTTCAGACACTATCAGGGAATTTAATATGGGTTACATTTATTTTCCTTCAGACAATTTCAGCTGTAAAACTTCTAAAAATAATTATGCAATTAGAAATTCTTTTGAAAAAGTTTTTTAAAAATGTAAAATATTACAATATTCTGTACATAGCTTCAGGAGGTTTATATTAGAATGTACGAAGTGCTCAAAAATTGATTTTTTCAAAGTAGTTGCAGAACTGGCAGTTTGAATCTGAAATTTTTTTTAAATATAAAAAGTAACCTTATGATTAGTAAGAAGATATAATAGTGTTCTAACTACTTAGGTAAATAATTCAGTCTTATATCTTTCCATATTTTATTGATTTTTTTATTCTTAAACTGCAAATATGGTCATGTTTTTCAGTTAAATTAATTTTTTTATATTATCCATTGCCTTATTCTTTATAAAGTAAACAAATTTACCTTAGCATTTTGTATATAGTTTGTTCACATTATATGTCTTTATTCATTGCTTTTATTAGTTTTAATTCCACCTTCTAAAATTAATAATTGATTTTAAAATATTTGGTGAGCAATTTGCATTATTTTTATTTGATTTGTAAAAATGATTTAGTAAAATATTCTATGTCCAATGCTTTCATATTATGCAATATCAATGTCTGTTGATGAAGCTCAGAAAAATATCCATATTTAATGTTTTACATTTCTAATATAGTGTAAATAAATAAAAGATTGTAGTTGTTGGTTTTTTAATTGCTAACTACTATCAAAACAAATGTTTAACAAACATTCAATGGATTTTAGCCCTAAGGATACCAATATTCTTATTCTATTCTTTATCACTGCAACATTCCTATATTTTATGTGAATAAATATTTATTTTATATTTATAGCAAAGCATGCTCAATGGTTTTTATGTTAACTGAGAGTATATTGCAAGTTTTATGATTAGCAGCAATTTATACATTTGTTTCCTCTATAATTTTCAAGCAAACTGAATGAAAACAAAAATATCATTTTCTTAACCATCTTAGAAAATTCATCTGGTATATAAATATTTAAAATGAGTTTTAACCAAAATACTTTCATTCATGATTTCTATGTTTTCTTGACTTTTCAGACTTGTTACAACTTTGTGTCAAAAACTGTAGAAATATATTTTTACTCATAGAAAAGTGCATATCTTTGTATAAATACTAATAAAAAAATGGAAACTATTTTCATTGTATTCTTTTAATATATTTTATTACATAAAGTTAAATTCTTCAAAAAGTCAACACAAATTAAGTTTATGAAATCCTGAAATATATTATATGTTTTTGTAGATGTTTTGTTTCTAATAAAGCTGAAAGCTTAATTTTTAATTATTAGATCAAAAAATTAAATTCAATAGAATAAAAACAACTTTCTTGAAAATTAAGATTTGTGTATGAAGTTAAAAAAATATTTCATTTCTTATGTTATATTTAATAATGATGATAAAGAAAGTTGAATGTTTATTAAATTAAAATTTTCTATAAAGTATCTATTAACTATAATTCAGCTATCACCAAGTTCTCAATTCTTGAGATCTGCAAGTTATACAGATTCATTAGTTAATTTAGCATAATTATAATATATGAACTAAAATATAGTTTGTAACACTTAACCAAATAACAGAATTGCAAGTCATCATGCACAGAATTATTGTAATATCTTTGTTTGCATTATCTATATAAAAACTCATTTAGTATATTACTTGCATGATTGTTTTGGTGTTATCATATTTAAATGAAGCTTCAATTAAAATAAATATTCATTAATATGGAAAGAAAAATTCTTTCACATAATAAAATTATTATTTGGACAATTGGAACTAATTTATTCTTAAAATATTTTATATGATTGCTAGTACACTAATTCACACGTGTCTTTTAACAATTTGTTCTTGAATAGCAAGCAAGAGATTTTGATAAAATATGATTAAAAACTGAATAGATATTTACAAAATCACTACCAATTAATGATACCTTATTTTTATATTTATGCTATAATTCTTATATTTACATTATTGTTGAAATATGAATTAAACAATGCATTAAATTTTCTGTAAATAATTATTCAATAAAATATTATTGAAAAAGAAATTTATTATATTAAATATAAATGATACTCATGATAGATTTTTCTGATGAATTTCAATAAGGAATAAAAGTAAAAGAGCCTTGAATGGTGGGCATGGCAACCTTGAAACAATTTTTTTTTTTTTGAAATTTTAATTAGTATTTTAAGCTGTAATGTGTCGTTTCTCCACAATAATTTCCGATAATATCACAGAACAAACAAGAATTTTACATTGTTTGAAATTTTCTTTATTTATATCAATTGAATTATAGAATAAATATATTTTCCTCTTACATTTATTAGGTTACATTATTACCCTAAAATCTAAATTATTTTCATTATGTCCTCATATAGTTAATCGCATGATTTTCATCCATTATTGAAAGTCACGTAAGAAGTATTCTACTTAATATCTAAATAATTTGCAAAACAAATAAAAAAAATGAAGTTACAATAGCTCAAATTTAGAAGATCTAGAAGACAAAAGGGTTATTTACATTTTCAAAGTGACATGTCAAGTAACAGTCTCAATTAGAAAAGTTTATGGTCACAATACACAGAATAATGAAGAATATTTAAGTAAGATAATGAACACAATTTTAATGTTATAACTACTTGATAGACTCATTAATATGAAATTATATCTAAACAATTTATCTGAAAACAAATACAGTCAAACTGGTCACCTAATGCGACAAGAACATATATATTATGAAATGCATAACAGAATGATAGAATAGACAAAAAATATGAAAACAATATATTTTAATGCATAGTATTCTTTCATCATTTATTAATCATTTTTTTTGTTTATGTTTGATTACATTATGTTTTTTAATATATACATTATAGATTGTCCATCCATATATATTGCTTTTTTATTATATATTAAGCATTTTACCATTAGTGAGCAATATCTCTTAAGTAGATAACATCTCAAAAATCAATTAGCTTCTAAATTTAACTTTTAGTTTTCCTTGTGATTCAAGTAAACTTTAATTTAATTTTTTCTTATCATGATTTCATATTTGGTAAGGATTTCTTTGCGTTTTACATTATTTTGTTGTTAAAATAGTAGAAACTAGTAATGTGTAAACTTGTACTATCATTTTAATCAGATAAACATTAAGTTTTAGGCAAGAAAAACTTGGATAAATCAAATAAAACCAATCAAGATTTTTCAAATAAATTAATAAGTATTTCATTTATTCACATAAGGATGATGAAACAAGACTTTATTCCCAAACATTGCTAACATGATTTTATATCACTGAACAACAATATATAAGAAATTACCATGTACAAATTTATTTACATTTTGAAGCTGTATAAAACTAAAAATTGATGTTCCATTTTTTGTTTCTCTAAAAACTACCTAGTTAAGACATGAACTTAGTACAGTTTAGTCAAAAAATTGTGTAATACAGTGCTATATATTATTTGAATTTTTTTCATTTCATATAATGATTAATTTGTTCTTTTATTTATATTATGCTGTCAAACCAAAAGAATTTGGTATTAGACTATATTTCTATTTTTCCGAGTGTGATTGCTTCATTCAAAATGTAACATTAGCTTGTTATTTAATTACAGAATTTTCAGGAAATTATATTCATACTCGTAAGCATGAAAAAAAAACTGCTACATGATTTAGCAGGTAAAATCAATTCTTTCCTAACTATAATTTATTTGCTCCAATTTTTGCTTTTCTAATATGAATTCTTCATATCACATTTCAAAAAATTGGTGTAATTAAACTACAGGGTGACCAAAATAATAATTGTCCCCATTTGGTGGCATCTGCTAGTAATAGAATGAACTTAAACTGTATTAAAACTCTATTAAAGGGGGAAGGATTTTCATACAGAGACACATTGGTGCTACTGGAAATAGAACATTAGGGTTCCAAGGCTCATGTGGGACCTTTTTAATATAACCCCTTCCTTTATACGATATATTGCACTAAATAGGGGGGGTCCGTATTTTTTCCCCTGTGCCTACCACAGTCTATGCAAGTAAATTGATTGCATTCTGCTCATTAATTCACCGTTATCATCAAACAAGGAAACTTACTTTATTGCATTTCAATAGATTATCGATAAACTGACATATCGACGGTCTAATAAAACTTTATTGACAATGTATTTTTTGATTGACTCTTATTATTTAGAATTAATTGGTTCAAATGACATATTTGGCTGTGTTGCAAGAAGTATATTTAATTGAAAAATAGTTATTCTTTATATTGAAATTATGACATGCTGTACATTCCAGCTCTCTATATTTGTATAATGTTAGTTTAATAGTAGTTAACATTTTTCAGTTAATATTACTTCTGTTTCAATTATTAACTGAAAAATATAGTGGTTTCCTAAAGGGAAAAAAAAGTTATTTATTTTCTATATTCAGAATGTCAATAATAGGCTGCAATATTATAAATATTCTGAACAACTTTTTATCAAAAAGAGCATTATATTAATCCTTCAAGAATATTTATATTTTGAAATATACTGAGGAAGCTACAAGTGTGACCATGAAACTCTTCATAACATGATTTTTGAACTAGAAAAATAAATCATAATTTAAAGAAAAACAGTATTAAAAAAAACTTGTTTCCTCCTAAACGTTTGTAGCGAGTTACATTTTAATAACTTTATACTACTGAATATAATAATTTAAATAGTTGTGTGTTAAAAAAAAATACCATCATAAAATTCAATTCTTTGCAACTTTAAATCGTTAACAGATGTTTAATAAAAAATTCCATCATAAAATGCAATTCTTAGCAACTTTAAATCGTTAACAGATGCTTAATAAAAAAAATTCATCATGTGAGAATAGTTTTACGTATATGTACAATTGTTATAATTTATAATTAATTTGAACAGAAGTACTTAAATTATCAATAAAACATGAATTGAGATGCAGTTTTATTTTATGCATTAAGACGGTTCATATTTTCATAGCTTGTTTATTGAGATTCATCTGTTAAGTAATAAAACTCAATTTGTTTTATTTATCAAGAAGTGGAGAATAACTTGTAACAAAAAATTTGAAATTTACAATATTGTAATGTACAATAACTACCATGTATATTATATGCCAATTCTATTTAAACACTATGGTTTAATTAGAAACATTAGTATACATTTAGTACTTTATAAAAAATTCTAATTATTTTCTAAATTTATGCAAAATTAGAGTTTTGATTATTTTTTAAAAAATAAATAAATCATGTTTGGATTATATGTCTTCTACTCTTAAAAACTCGTTATTTAAATTCAGTCAGTTATTTTATTCCTGTTAGTTTATCACTTTTACAAAAATTTAACTTGCCTTTACAAAAGCACCAGAATAATATGACAAAACAAAATCAACATGCATGAGATAGATAAAGATTTGTTTTATTTCCATATTATGAAACTTACATATCTATACCACATTACCTCTTCATTCATTATGTAGTTTATACATTTCTATATGATAAATGATCCGTTTATGAAATGCAACTCAAAACATAACCCACATCCCGCCCTGCGAAACACGATTCGACTGAACCGGGAAAAGTGTTGTGATACAACTCAACATTCAAAAGCCAACGCTTATCCCTGGTGCCCCTCTCACTCAAACGTCCCTACCTGTGAAAAATACAGCTCGCGATGGATTCGTCTATCCCATAGGGATTACGTTTGGATTGAGACGCTAGTAGTCCCGGTCTCTAACACTGGACTGTATGGCAATCTATTGAGGGCAAAAAAGTAAAAACAAAAGTCCGGAAATCGTCGTTCCCTTGAATCTTGTAGACGGTACTTTTAGGATCGGGCTAATTTGAGAATGCTAGCGATAGCACATTAAGGGCACTGGAAACATAAGGTTCATTATGAATAAATGGTAGACGCACAGACCGAACGCCCGTTCCGCTTCCGTAAATGGTCATTGCATTATATACAGTGAAATTTTGTTCGTCTAATACTGAAAAAATACCACTTTTAATTCTTTCTTTTTGAACAAGGTGAACTCATCGGTGTAGTTATATCAACTGTCGGAAGACATAATCGCCAAATATTTTGATGCAAAACACTTATATATTAGGTTAGTTATAGTGGCTCCAAATTGTTGAATGTGATAGTTGATTTTATTTCTCATAAAATTTTATGTTGCTAGTGGATTTACTTGTTGTATCAAAATTTCGCATGTTTTGCTGTAAGTAATTTTTGACATACTACAATTCGTCAGGTGCTATATTTTCCCCTTTAAGTATATAAAATATACATTGTAATCTTCAAGTGATTTGAATTTTTAGAATCGAATGAATCTCTAGATTTCAGCTTGAAGACATTTTGTCAGTCTAAAAGACATTTAAAAAAATGTCTGGCTGTGACCACCTTGATTCAAGTACGTAACGAATTTCAAAAATGGATTCTAATTTGTAGTCTTTACGCTAAAATCGTAGGTTTCTATAAAATTTTGAACAAAATTCATCCTTGATAAAAAGAAAAAAAAGTTTACTGGGCAATTCAAAAACGCCATAAGCTAGACGGATGAAATGTTGAGTAAGGTTTCATTAAATTTTAAATTTCATGCAGTTGGCTTGCATATCAGCTTGTATGTTCTCATGTATCTCAAAGCAATAACTTTGTATCATAATTTCAATTTGTCAAATTTTAGGCCCTGTCGATCGAAAGGAAAACGGCCAGTACGTGCATTTAGTTTCTTAGTTTTTCATTATACAAGTATCGTAGTGAGTTAATACTCAAAAAGTTATAGAGAAAAAAAACTCTAGTTGTTTATTTCTCCATTCTAAGACTGAATTCTGGACTTAACAAAGAAGATAATTGGATCTAAATATTAAGTCCAATTTTGAAAACATCTTCTCACACGAAAGTTGTTTTCGTCTTTTTTCTTAATGATGTCCATTAAGCTGTTTTTTTAGCATTCATTTTAATCTCATTTCGTTGGAGATATGATTAATTTCCCATTAGAGCTACAGAATGACGTGAAGCAAATTGAATTAGATTCATGTTACCAAATTAAGACTCTAATTGGATTTGCCACTAGTTGTTGGCTTCGAATTAAAAACAACAAAAATATGTTGTTGTTTTTTAATATTCGGGGATAAGATAGAAATAAATTTATGTTCTAAGCAACCATTAAACTTCTTACAACGAAGTACTTGCTTAAATAAATACATATATTTTCATAAATAAAAACTGGTCGTATATTTCTTATTACTCATAATCAGAGCCTGACTAAGGCAGTTTCTCAGGACCCCTATATCAGAGGGGGCCCCAAATCGAATAGAAAGTTTATTTTACGTTTCCATCTTTGATTAACTTTTTTGGCATTGCTTTTCGGAGACTAAAAAGTTAGAGGGGGGGAGCAAAGAAGGTTTTGCCCCTAACCCCCATTAGGCTAAGTCGAGCCTTGCTCAAAATTGTATCTACAGCCAAGCCAGGACAAATGTTCATAGCTACTTTTGTTTCTTTCATTTTCTACTTCGGCAACAAATATGTAACAAACAGCCTTCCACCTGAATATCAAATAACTGTAGAATCAAAGTGTAGTTTTGTTATTAATTAGTCAACAAATTTATTTCACTCTTTATTTTGGCTTTATCTCTACAATAAATTAATTGTTGGATGGCAGGATTGACAAAATGTCAGGGTGCAATCTGAAGGAACTCCCACCAGAGATGCTAAAATTACACAGGCACATAGACCTGATACAGTCCTACAAATCGAGAGAGAAAAATAAGTAAATCCCTTGAAAAATCAAGAACATACTTTGGCTCTGTACGTTGAAAGAGTTTAAATGGAGGGACGAATCAAAGTATTAAAAACCAAGAATGGCACCTATTGATTCAGATGCTTTAAGATTTTCAAGACATAATGAATTCTCAGTTTAATGTAATTTCATTAATCCTAATGTGTTTGTCTAACTTTGTATTTTAGATTTAATTATAATAAAACTTCTCTATGTGACTATCCAGTCTTAGCAATTCTCAAAGATTACTTCTTTAATTTTTTTAGTCATAAAGTTAAATATCTTTTAGAAATGGCCATTTGGATCCATCCGAGAGGTGGAGGCAATCGTTGGTTTAATCCTGATGATATCCATTTCTTTCCCCAACCTTGACAAGAAAGAGACACGGCAGAAGAATCAAAAGCAAACACAGTACACCGAAACAACACTGTAAATTAATGAAAATAATTGCAAGTACAAAGGACCTTTACACTCAAAAAGTAAAATTAGAAAAAAAAAAGTACCACCTAAAAAATCCAACAACAAGTTTCAAACTAACCCGATTTTTATCTTTTTTTCAAAAAATTTAGTTATTTTTCATTAAAGCAATTTTTCTTTAAACCAGTCTTGAAATTCGCTGTATGAGAAATAATAATATTTATTTTATTGAACATTTAGAAATCCCCTTGAACCACTACGTATCACACGGGGTTTACGAAAGTAGACAGCACGTTTCATGAAGGCATCACTTACAGAACAACTACTCACGCATGAGATTCGCTTGTACAGCTCCTATTTACAGGAGGGCACATTCAAACATATCGCAGATAGAACCAGGGCCTGACTAAAGCAGGGGGATAAGGGGCAGTTGCCCCGGGGCCCCACGTAGGAGGGACCCCCAAATCGTATAGAAATTTTATGTTACGTTCCCTTCTCTAATGAATGTTCTTTATTAGTAACGTAATATACAGAGAGGGCACCAAAGAAGTTTTTGCCCCGGGCCCCAACTAAGCTAAGTTGGGCCCTAGATAGAACAGATAAAGAACAACAGCACACCCCTGTCCTACCCCTGTGCCAAGACGTCAATAAAAGTTGTTTCCTCATTATTTACAGCAATACATCTCTCGACTAGCCGATTTTGTTCAGAAGAGAGGTTGGCCGCAGTATTAACCCTTTGCACTCCGATGGTGCCTCTGACTCACCATTCAAGATTGTGCATCATTTTGAAGTTTTATTTATTTATTTTTCAAATTTAATTGTTAAAAACGCATACATAATGGTTAAGATATGTAGATTAATTTTTCAAAGAAATTCGACTTACAAGAATTATGTATATTTATTTTTCATAGCAATAAACAAATCTTTGTATTAGATGAATAATTTTGCATCTAATTATTTTTTTAAGTGAAAAGGGTTAAGATTTCAATACAACTCTTGTCATCCATTACAGATCTTCATTTATACGATCCGTGAATTTGCTTTTTTCCCCAAAGATCTTAACCCCTGCAATACTGTAGTAATAAAATTGGGCGAAAAAATAAAGTTTTTAGTACATTAATACCAGATATATCGCACTATTGTAAATCCTTTCCTTAACTTGTGGCTGTCCATACGATGCCGATACGAATTTCTTCCATACGATTGAATTTAAATTCTGTAATTACTAATAAAAAGATATAAGAAAAAAGCGGTATATACCTTTGCAAAGATAGAAGAAAAAGATTCAATGGTTTTTATTCTTAAATCTTTTTTAATGGCGCCGAGCTTTACTAATTAACCTTCAAAGAATTTTGTATCCGCCCTTGTACGAAAAACAATAGTTATTGAAATATAGAAAGGCATAAAGATAATATCCGTTGTTTTTTTCGGTGAATGATAGTTAAAATCTTTGCATACATTATAAAGCCAAAGAAAATAACAAAGGATTGCAAAAGAACAATTATCAGATTGATACCTCCGCTAAAATAATTAGTAATTTTCCTTATCTAAAGACCATTTTAGTTCACAAAGTTTATCTAAACTTTAATTTAACATTGATCCAATCACTTTAAGGTTGTTATAAAGCAATAAATACAAGAAGAGATGAGGTAAAAAAAGTAAAGCGTTTCGGAGAACTTTTTAAAGGAAATGAAACAGGTTTCTTGTTTTTCTTTCATCGCTTTCGGGGTTTACGTTTTATGGGACATAAAGGCAATAACGTTAAAAAAAACGATTACACATTAAATCAGGGCGGTGCTTCGCGGATTTCATCATAAAAATAATTATCTATTACAGTCATAGCAGCTTTCTGTTAATACCGACAGAAGTGAAAATTTAGACATGCAGTCAAGCGGAATAAAGATTATTTAATTAAAGTAATAGTCCTCTCGTCAGAAAATGTGAAATGTATTTCGAAATCATTTTTGTTCGGCATTACAATATTAGTTGAATAAAGCAATTTTCCTAATAATTTACTCTTGTAAGTAAATTTATTCTTGTCGGTCTAAGGGTTTTTCAATGCATACCAAATTCGAAGGTAACTTTCTCTTAATACAGAGTTTTATTTTATTGATACAAGTCATCTCATTGGATTTTTCAATATTCGCTATAATTTATGATTCTGTTTTTATTAAAATAACCCATTTTGTAAATACATTGGACAATATTAATTTCATACAGCATGAAACTTTTATTCTTATTTCAGAATTTCTGATTAAATCGAATTCCATTAGTTTTTCATTATCATGCATTATTTAATGATCGCCGCTGTATGAAAACAAGATTAAGTGATTGCGGAATTATTCATTTTATCTTTCGATCTTTAAAATTATTTTTCATGTGTACTATAGTTCAGTGCAGAGAGTAACATTACGCATATCTATATGAAAACTAGGCAAAGTCATTGCGGAATCACCCATTTTATCCTTCGATCTTTAAAATTCTTTTGCATGTGTACTATAGTTTAATGCAGAAGGTAACATTACGTATATCTCTATGAAAA
>JAOUZG010050968.1:16158873-16172647 GCA_026289955.1 Argiope argentata
ACTATAGTTCAATGCAGAAGGTAACATTACGTATATCTCTATGAAAACTAGGCTAAGTGACTGCCTAATTATTCATTTTACCCTTTGATCTTTAGAATTCTTTTGCATGTGTACTATAGTTCAGTGCAGAGAGTAGCATTACGGATTATGCTTGTACCGTTTGTTTCAGGAACCCTACACTATTTTATTTGGATGATTGACGATATTTGAATTTAGTAAAACTTTTTGAAGTTAAATTCGTTGGTAATTCAATAATTTCTCAAGTCCTTTGAATTTCTTATTAACATCATCTTTAACATATTGTCTATAAACTGAATTTAATTTCGCTTTTGATTTAATAATATGCATATTTTTAAGGCTTTCGCATTTAATTATTTGCATCAATAATCATACTGGAATAATATATTTTTATTCATCACAGTTTTAATCAAAGAAGTCCATATATCTTCGTCTTTCATGTTTTTGCACATTTTTTTTTTAATTTCATGTTTTCAAAGTGAAACTTAATAATAGACCTCTCTCTCTCTTTTTAATGTACTTGAAAGTTTGTACAATTGCTTATTCTCGTTGACAATATTTTTCTAATTTGATTTTTCCAAAACTTTATTGTAAGTCAATCGATTGATTTAATTGATAACGGGTCACATATAATACTCAATTTGATCAAACAATTATTTCAGCCTCTTTATTTAATTGGTATCTATTATTTATAATTCATCATTTAATTGATTTCAGTTATATATAATAATGAATTAAAAATGAAATATACAAAGTAAAATTAATTAAAATAAAAAATTTACGTTTTGGTGTTCTAATAAAATGCATAATTAAAAACTTACTTTTTTTCCTAGTTTAGTGTTTTAAATACAACCAGAAATTATTTTTAAATGCATGCAAGAATATATATATATTTTAAATCTATGTCTTTAATTACAATCCGTGCAAATATTCTGAAAAGATTGAGTGGAATCGAAAGAAATATTTTTATAGGAGCTCGGAACTGAGAAGCCGGAATTTCACCCACATTCCCTTAAAGATGGTTGCAGGTACCAAGACCCTCCCCCCAAGGGCGAATGGAAAGCCTTCACCTCTGATAATTTTGAAGGTCACCGTGCTGAGAAGGGGGCTTGAGGACATTGCCCTATTTATTTGGGGTTTGTGAATCCTGTTGGATAAGGAGCATTCTATCACTCGAACAGCCCAGACGCTTCGCAAACAATTTTTGCTTTTTGTTGGTGAAGGCAGGGAATCCATATATTGTAAGAAAGGACATGACCTCACCCACCGTAAAATCCTACACTTAGATCCTTCTGTAGGATTTTTTTGAATAACCTCACTAAATAACGCAGAGGTCTTTGAAGCTTTCCCCTTTGGCATCGTGCTTTCAACCAATTTCTTTTCTCTGCTCCAAATGTATACGATAAATAAGAAAACAGAGAATACCAATGGAGGTCATGAATTAATGACAAAGGAAATATTTAACTAAATAAAATTGTATAGAAAGGTTCAATAAATTTTCAAACATCTGAATGATTTTCTGCATCGTTTTCAAGTCATTGATTAAGTTAAGTAGTCAAAGTGCTTAAAGTTTTCATCATCTTGAAGGGGGGTTGAATACAGAAGCGGCGGCAGGAATTTGCCGACGGGGAGGCAAGCACAATATCTCTCATTTGGCTTCAAACTAACTCAAAATAGTTAAATTTTACATTTAATTAAAGAAAATCAAGTATTATTTAGACTTTTTTAAAAATCCAGATACTAGCCCTTCTTTTCATTGTCCATTGTATATTTGTAAAAAAAAAAAAAAAACGTTTTTATGCAATATGACGCGATATCTCTTTCACTTGTCGGATATATTGCCAAAATAAGCGCAAATTATAAGTTAAATGAACGACTATTTAATCAAATGTCGGAAATCTGCACCCTTCTTCGACACTCATCGCTTTGAGTTTATAGTCGACTGATCAAAAATTGTCTATAAATTAGTTTATCACCTTTGTCGGTTATATTGTCAAAAGTAGTACAAATTATAAGCTGAATGAACGACATTTGAATCAGACGTCTGAAAATCTGCTTAACATGTGTCTGACATCCATTATTTTCAATTTTTAGGTCTATCAAAAATTGTCTATGAAAATATTGAATGAAATTATTGATCTACCACCCTATCGGATATTTTGTCTAATATAGTCTAAACAATTAAACAATTAATTGGACATTTCGATTGTTTACAATATATTAATTTCAAGGAGGTTTTTAAATAATCATATTCGATAATGGGCAGCTCTCTACAGCCATCCTGACATTTTGTCGACGAAATTCTAAATATCTCACTTACAGGGGGGGGGGGGGCAAGAGGCTACCGACAGGGCCCTAGCCACCCTACTGTCGCCGCCTCTGGTTGAATATCACAAGAGCTTTTTGTGGTATTTCAGGGAAATTAAATGTTGCACTTCCATTTGATTTACGAAGACTATATATTAGAACTTGTCCAAATAAAAAACAAATGCCGTTTAAATTTCAGAAAATATCCTTAAATCCTCCCCCCTCCCCTGTGTTTTCAGATATACTTGAAAATGAGAATTATTCCATCGCTTCCCTCCCCCTTTTAATTAATTTTCAGTTAATTAGCTGATTTATAAATCAACAGCTTAGGAAGTATTTAGATTTTGTTTTAAAATGTATTTTTATTTTACCATTTTATTTAAAATTATTTTTTAACGCAACTAATACATTTACTTATTAATACAATGCTTAAGACCCCCCCGGAGGAACTTAACTCTCATTTTTAAGCATTTATTCGGCAAAATTTAAGAAAAGAGGGATCTCGCTCTCCCCCTAAGATCTCAAACCTCGGAATTGAAGCTTTTAGACTAAAGCACATAACTGATAATTTGAATGATTTTGATACAAAAATTTTTGCTATGTGAAGGAAAAAAAGGCTTTTTAAAAAAATATTTTTAATATGATACTTTTGCAAATTAAAATAAACTATTAATACAGAATTAAGAGTTTATTTTATATTTTAATATGAAAAAGCATTTTATTAAATTTCACTAAAAAAACGAGAAAAGTAAAATCAGTTTAAATGAATAATATTATTTTCTTTAAAGATCGAAATCCCCCCCCCACACACACCAATTTTGCTCTTTCTGGTCACATGAAGACAAATTGTATAATCCAAATAATCTATCCGAATAATCAATAGATGCCATCACTTGAATTCATATTGCAACATATGCGCTCTCAGATGCAATAGTTTACTTTATATTTTAATATGAAAAATATTTTTTAATTTTCACACACACACACACACACACACACACACAAACATGAGAAAAGTAAAATCAGTTTAAACGAATAATACTATTTTCTTTTAAGGCTGAAATCCCCCCCCCCCCCCACACACACACCAATTTACTCTTTATGGTCACATGACGAGAGATTGTATAACCCAAATAATCTATCCGAATAATCAATAGATGCCATCACTTGCATTCATATTGCAACCTATGCTCTCTCAGATGCAACATAATCTTTGGATTAGAATAACTTAATATAATTTTAATTGACTACTCTAATGAGAAAAAAAAATAATTTCCAACATGTACTAATCTTAAGATGTTTTTCTCAATATTCATTATTATTTTTTTTATTAAAAATAATAATTTGGACTAAAATGGGTGAAATAAAATCATAGGTAAAATTTATTGATTTATAATGTTTTCTAGTATATTTTGGACTAATATTGATGTTATGTTGTTACAGCAAAATGTATTGCTGTAACCAAAAAAGGGATGCTTAATATGAAAAAAATGACTTGTTTTTTTTTGCCTAGCGTTGTTAGTTAAATCTCCATACAAAAATACTTTTTGTTTTGTTTTGTTGTTGTTAAAATTCTAAGTCTCGTGTAGAACATTTAATATTTTTATTCAGCTAGATAATGAACTACACCTTTGTATGGTATAATGTTTTTGGATAGAATAGATTGTTAGATAAATTATACTTAAGATTGATTAGATTAATGGCTAGATTATAACTTAGACTGCTTAGATTATTAGATAGATTATACTTTAGATTTACAGATAGATTATACTTTAGATTTATAGATAGAGTATACTTTATATATAGTTTTTATGCATTGTTAGTGTATTTTATATACAGTTTTTGCATAGTGTTATTGGTTATTACATATTTTAATAATGAACCTTTTTTTAAATGTTTTTATTTGACGTATGGGAAAATTCGGTTCTTATAAAATTTTAATCATTTAAGGATTTACATGCAAAATTTATGATAATTATTTATTATATATGAACCTAAAGGTATCGGTTATTTCTTCGCTTTTATTATAATAAGTGCAAGAAAAATATAATTTAGTTTATTATTTGTAATTCCTACATATTCTTCGTCTATTCGTACATTTTTCATTCCTTGTGACATAGAAGTTCGAAGAAGTTAAACTCCCTGTATTATGCATTATCTTATCTATGTATTATGCATGTATTTTCTGCAATATGTGTGTATCTTATCTGTGCATAACGCGTGTATCTTATCTAGATTTCTAGGTTTAAACGATTATCTAGGTTCCATGTCTATATACCTTATCTGTGCATTATGTGTTTAATTTGCCTATTTCAAGTGTTTCTTGTCTAATACACATGTATCTTGTCTATATATTATGGATGTATCTTATCAATGCAGTATGCATTTTTTTATCTTAAATGTTTTTGGTTTGTATGTTTTTTTTATTTATTTAATCAGTGAATGTGAATTCGCTTAGATTGATAAATATTTACAGGATTTAGACAAAGTCTTTTCGTTATTTAAAAAATTACTGACAAAAAAATTGATGAGAAATATCGATGAAATTAGTTTCATAAATCCAATCGCTATCGAAGTTTACATTTGTGTATTGTTCAGACAGAGAAAAAGGAGGGGTTTTTGAAAACGAAACCGCAAAAAATGACCATTCTTCAAGAAAAAAGTATAATGTGATATGTATCTTTCTGAGGGATTATGTTAAGATGTCTAGTGTCAGACAAAAAATGGCTCGATATTAATAACCTAAAAAAAAAGACTTATTCAAAAACAGTATTAAAGATTTTATTTTATTTATAATCCGTAATTATCCTAAGCTGCTTTATACATGTCGAAAACTAGAGATAAGTCTTCATCTGTTTCAGGTAAGAAAGGGAACCCCCATATAGGATTACTAAATAAAGGAAAAAAATGATGAACTAAAAAAAGAGGGGGGGGGGAGAAAATTCTAACCTCTAGTTCGAAACCTCTTAGCAAGACCAAAAGATTTAGAGGGGGGGGGGAGACTTCTTTCTAATGAATATTGAATCCGTCTGGTATTAATGAAACGTTAGCGCTAAATGGGATTTACAAGATATTTGAATTTCTGGATCTTAAATAACTTAAATAAGTTACATACATCACAGATTGAAGCAATTCTCTTTCTTGTTCTTTTAATGATTTTAATTAAAACAGTTTGCAAAGAATTAAAAAAAAATCGTGTATTCATAAGGAAGATTCCTTTTTATATAAAAATAATACTATATTATTAAAAATATAGTGAAAAAATGAACGAAATTAAAATTATATATTTTTTACAAATTTTTAAAGTGTTGTAAGAATTATGTTTTTAAACCAAACATTAACATTCCGATGAAACTTAATTTAACTAAAACTCTAAAAAGGTAAATTTTAAAATTTACGGCTTTTTTTTCATGGACAGTCAAGAAGTATTACGAGCTAAATTCTGTTTCTGTAGGACTAATTCAACGGTTTACAGTCAGTATGGTTTGTGAGATTTTTGCATAACCTAAGTCACTGATAATATGCCAACCTAAGAAAATCTTATAAAAAACTGCTTCAACAGCATATATTTTTCCAAAAGTTTCCTTATATTTCTTAATAAAAATTTGAAATTACAAGATTAATACAAATTATTACAAAAGAAATAATATACAGAAACTTTGAGGACACCCAGGGTAATTATTTGAAATTTTGAAATATGTAGCTCATTTTGAAAGTCTTTCATGTTCCATTTCCAAGAAATAAATATTTATAATTCTGAATCGGCAACAAAACAGTGTCTAGGATATTGTTTTCGAAGTCACTATCTAAACTGACGAATCGTTTTTCTATTTCTAATCATGAAGATTATTTATGGTATTTTCGCAAAAATTCTTGAGAGAAATGTCATCTTTATAATATCATTACAAGAACTATGATAGGGGAAAATAAATGTTTTTAGTTGCGATATAAAAGCTTCTTTTACAACATCCGACTATTTACAACAAAATGTTTAAAGACCATTTATTCTTTGATACACATTAAAGCTTATTCATAAATCAATTAGCATTTCAGCAGCTTAATTAAATATAAACTAGAACTGAGATAGAGGGGATGATAATAAATAATATAGATTGCAGGCCTTAAACTTGTAAAACAGTAAATTTGATACGTGTATATTTAATTTATTTTTTATTTGATATATTTTATGCTTTTTTAAATCCCTTTTTAAATGATGAGCAAAATAAAGCAGACTTTTGAAATTAAAATACTAGAATTATTTTTCCACGAAAAAGCTTTAAATTGAAATAAAATAGAGTAGAAATTTCAGCGTCTAAAGATTAAAGACGTTTTTCAACAATTAAAATTGCATATAGCATATGTGAATTTGTAATTTATTAAATTGTAATTTGCTTAACGTTTGGTAACGTAAACATAATCAAATGAAAAACTTTACATGCTAGTGGGCATTATATTAGGTTGGGGAAAAAGAAATCCATTATAATTTTATAGCCATCTACCGAGAAAACAATGGATTTCTTTCCATTATTTTCTTTCCTTATAGAATTTTTGAAAATAATGGAAAAAGAAATCCATAATTTTCTCGGTAGATGGCTGCAAAATAATAATGGATTTCTTTTTCCCCAACCTAATATTATTATGCATCAAGCCAGATCGAATTTATGCTTTAAAATATTATATATTAAAGAGTCTTCAGATGGTTAAAAATATTTCTAACATGCTCTTCATCATTTCATAAATTTTTTTAGCTGAATAGCTTCTATTGTGTAATTCTGGAATTATAGCACAATAAATTGTGTTAGGTATCACAAAAATAAGCTAATAATAATAATAATAGCAATATTAATAATAATAATCTTAATAAATTTCGAAAAAATTCAGCAAACATGAGAAATATTCTATAAATCATCGCTCTAATATCAAAACGTCGTATGCCAATAACGACACATAACACAGCCTACGATATTTTTATATCATAGATGAAACCCCTACGGGCATATGGCATTGTGTGACAGCATATATAAATGTGAGTGTAAATGTAGCTAAATTATGCAACTGTTTTGCATCAATTAAATGTTTTTCAAAAATTTGATATACAACATTTTGATATAACAATTTCAACTTATTTTAACTATGCCAATTTTTTAAGTCTGGACTGCGAGCTGGTTTAAATTATATTCTACACAAGATCCACAGTGTATGCGGACGTAGGAAACACTTAATCTATGCGTGTCTAACATCCGTCCTTCGATATGACGTAGAAGCTTGAAGAGGGACTAGCCAGCCTCATTATATTGCCAAGATTCAAAATTATGACATCCCTCGCACGATAGCCCAAGCGTAATTTAAGAGTAACAGGATGTTTATCGAACTAAATTAAATCTTATAAATTTTAACTTCCAAGAGAGACTTTTATAGAGGTCTAGTCTGTAGAGATATGAGGTGGTTGAAAGAAAATGTATTAACAGGAGAAAGTACATTATGGACTCTTACTGTAATTTTGTAGAATATCATTCAAGAAATCAGTAGATAAACATAAATTTAAACAAAAATTCCTTTCGCAATGATCGGACTGAATGTTGGAAGCTTTCATGCGGATTAAAAATGAGAGTTACTTTCTCCTTTAAGTCTTTTAAAACCCTATCGAACCCGATATGGTGGAAATAAGGTAGAATTGTACAACAGACCAAGGATGTTTCCAAGGTCAATTTGACGAACAAAAAGAGTCACTTTTTTTCTTTATCAAGAATTAATTATCTTTACTGCTGAGGCTAAGCCGATATGTTAGAACATAAGAGATTTGAATCCTCACTCATTTTTTCATGTGTGAGGATTCAAACAGCTCAATACTCAATATTATATCCTCCAGAAAATTTAAGTTCATTTGCAATGCTATCTCAATAGTTACAAGAAGTTTATCACTCTTCTGGTTATCTCCTTAATAAAAAAAAATTCAATAAATAAAAGATTTGAATAGTACTAAACGATGCTACCGATGGTGTTATCATCTCGTTTTACAGGTAAAACCGATAACAACCCTTTATCAGCACTTGAAACTTTTGACACCAGTTGAAAGTTCCTTTTTCTTGTTTCGCGTTTTTATCTTGAAAATAATGTCACGTGGCAGAACACGGCGTAACAGAGTTGTCAGAAGTTTCAAAACATCATTGAAGGAATCTTTTTGATGACTGTTTCCCGATTTTAATTTGAACTATGAGGAGAAAATCAAAACTTTTAAAGTTTTTTAAAATAAAAAAAACTCTATAATTTAAAGGTCTTGCACTTTTATATGATGGATTAGAATATCTGTCCGGAGAAAGCTCAGTATTTATTAAGCTTTGCTTAAATTTCCTTAAAATATTGTTTCGAAGCTAGATGAGGATTATTTTGGATGGACTTTGTGATTTAAGCTGCTGGTCGATGAAGATAACAACACTTCAGCCAGCGCCAACTTTACGAACTTCCGCACCAGCAAGAGGATATCCCACATTCGACAACAGATTCGACTTGAATCAGATCTACAAACACGACAGTCATTTTGTGGGATCAAGTTTCGAACCAAAAACTCTCCAGTTCAGAAGAGACCTCAATCCTTTATAGCGAAACTGATAGCATTAAACCAAATTAGACAAAAAATTATCAAAGTTGCAGATTAAACTGAATCTAAATACTTATTTTATTTCCTTTATTTCTTTTATTTTGCTATTTTTATTGCAATAAAATTGAATAGTGAAAATGCATAACCATTTTGCACTCGAATTATGCACAAGAAAAAAATACACTAGAATTTTTTTCGTCAAAATCCTATTCAAAAATATTGAGAAGTTTAATAGACTCAGTAATCTCCAATGGTGATAGACACCTATCATTTATTAATGTCTACCAATCTATTTATATAGTATATATGTGTTTATATGTATATGTGTAGATAATTCATGCGTGTTTCTACATGCGTGCTTTTACAAGTCTTGTAGAAGAATTAACATAGGTTATTATGACAAGGCTTTATAGCGCCATTAAAAAGTAAAAATTGTTATTTTTATCACAAACTGTCGTATGTCAAATTGATAAGTATATCGCATGCGAGTTTATTGATGCAAGACTGTTGTATACGTTAGTTACATCTGCTGACAAATTATTGCATGTGATATGTGATTGTTATATATTATCAAAAAAGGCCATAAATCTTAAGTGGGTTACGCTTTTACATCAAAATTTCGTATGTATTGTTGTAATTGGATTTCGAAGCACGACATTTTGGTATAATAAAAATGAACTTTCTGTTTCCATTCTGAGGCGAATTTAAGGGGAGGGGGAGGGCAACAACCGGAAGCAAATATGACTTCCGTAGGTTCTACATTTGTAGAATTCTGATTAAATGATAGAACTGAATGTTCAGCTGCTGTAAGGGGTCACTGATAACATAAAATCTTTTGAAGTGGAGATAAATAGCATTATCCAGAATTAGGTACAACTGTGGATGGATTATCAATAACAATAAAAAAGGAGATCGAAGTCCACAGACAAGGTTTTCTCAAGGTTACGCCTGATACATTTAAACGAGCATAAAGGCACGTTGTCTTTGAGATGAAATGCGGTTACACACAATTCTAAGGAAATAGACAATTACGTGATATTTTTCAACAGACATTAAGGTGGTTCATTTCTTCTTAATGTATTCAAATTGTTTCCTACGAAAATGAAAGAAGAATAATGTTACAAAGCATTTGTGAAAGAAGTAAGCGAATCCCAAGAAAGATACACTATTAAGTTATCTTTAGAGACGACTAGAAGTTAACTATCTTAGTAAATATCTAGTAATTTCTTATTGTTAAGATAAAATTGTTAACGTAAAAAAAGTGTAAGTATAACCATGTGGAGTCACAACAACATTTTTCAGAAATATTAAGAATATTTCTTTGTTTTATACAGAAAAAAAATGTTAAAAATAACTTGAATGATTAAGTTAATCTTTTTTCTTACTCGCGAGAATAGCTTCAAATGCATCGAGTCGCTATTATTTTGCTTACGCGCATATTGCAAAAGGGAAAAAAGATGTCTTTACAGGACAGCGTAAGACAATAGGCAGTTAAATGGAATGAGCTATCTTTTCCATGTGATTTAAATATCACATAAACTGACTTAATTGTGATCTGACTCAAGATCGATTCAAAACTTTCAAACAAGTATAGTGCACAATGAATAACGTTAAAAAAAAACCTAAGCACAGAATATTTATGCACAAATTTAATATTACCCGTGATTTGGTGCCTTTCAGTGCGATTTCTAAATTTCTAATTTAATGTTAATACACCGATATAAGTCTGTAAATTGAAACATATATGATGAAAAGATATCTGAAAATGTTTTTTATAGCAAATCGTTGGAGCAAGACTTGCCAAATTTGGAAGATACTTCTCTGATTCAATGTACTAACTTTCAAATTTTCATCAGATTTATAAATAATTATTAATCAAAATAATCACGCTTTTCTTAAATATTATCGGAAACATATTATTGCACAAAAACTATTTTTAGGGCCTTTAAAATTTTTAAAATAAGACTTTCCTATACCTATTTTATTTCCGCACATTTTTTTCCTGTAATTTTCATAAAATTTAAAATTTTTTTAAATATATTATATAGCAATATTTTTCATTGCTTTAATAATTGGGTCTGTAGTCACGTACATTGCGATAATGGAAAATACATTTTTTTATGCACTTTATCTTAAATTTTAAAAATACAATAGATATACGAATCAAGTCTACAAGATAGTTGAAATAACAATTTGAAACTTCTATAATTTTAACTGATAAAGCATGTAAAAAATGTTTATTAAAGGCCGCTTTAATCGGCTTTACATTTTTTCTGCTCAATGTCTAATAAGCACGTCATTGTATAATAGTTAAGTAAATTCAAGTTATAAACATTCTAAACTTTTTCTTTAAGTTAAAATAAATATAGGATTAAAAGAAAGCTAATAAATGCATTTGTGGGGCAATACCCAAAAATCAATTAAAGATTACCTTTTATCTTCTTTATTGTGATTTTTTGGCATATTAATAACAATTAAATAATGATAATAATGCATTACTGTTAAGTAAATGTATTCGCAATTCCGGTTTATTTCTAGTAATAGTTATGTATGTTCAAAGGCCAAGAACCTTAGAGTTCAAAAACTTTGACAATTCACTGATTATTGACCAATGGCTTCAAAAATAATTAAGCCGGCATCCTGGCACAGAGGTAGCGCGTCTTCGTCGTGATCTGGGCGTCCCGGGTTCGAGTCCCGGTTAGGGCATGGTTGTTCTTCTGTGTACTATCTATGGGATACATGAATATGCCCCCCTGTAAAAAGGGGCTGTGCAAGCGAATGTGATGACTTTGCAGTTAAGGCATACTCTTGGCCCTAGTTGGCGCTACTGGAAACAAGAGACGCATTCTCGGCTTAAAATCGTTGATTGCGTCAGAGAGTTTGTCGACGGCAAGTGCCATTAGTAACAACAACAAAAATAATTTTAAAAAACAACAGAGAAATTTATAAGATTTTTTGAAAATTCTCGTAGTTTGTTAAATTTTCCAGAATGTAAATAAATAAAATATGATAAATACAAATACGTAGCCAAATTTCAGAAAACATTATCGTGTCAAAATAATAATAATAATAGAATTTCAATATCACTACATGCGCAAGGAGAAAAAACACAATTATGTCCTAGTTACCCCAATGAATCGAAATCCGATTGTCTCCAATTCAACAACGTAACTAACTGAGAATTTGAGTACGAAATTACTTACAAATGGTTGATCAATAATTATTATCAAATTAGATCAGGACTTTTTATTTTCAGACACAGCTATCTTGAAGTGATAATCTAACCAAATAATGTCACATTTTAACATTTGTAGACATATTTTGATTGAACATTACGATTGGTGATGATAAACGAGATGGTTGAAGCTTCTCACTACATTGATTAAGATAAAATCGAGCTCATGTCATTTTTCGCTCCCAATGCATACATCACAATATATTAATAACAATAAGAATAAAATTAAATTGCAAATGGTCATGATTTTTGCTATTTATAAAGGCCCGAAGTGATACAAATCGCGTGCAGAAAGTAATTACGTTTACAAAAGCTACAGTTGTGAATCAACAGTTTCATTACCTTGAAACCGTGTACTACATTTGGCGAGCTATCGCCATTTATTGATATTGAGCAGCCATCGCATTCACAGAAAATTTTGATTTATTTCTAATATGTATAAATTTACTTTCTGTGATCAGATTTTTTATTTTACTGCTGAGTAAATGAATATGAATGATAGAAACGTTGTAAAGCTAATTTCTTTCGAATCTAGATGAACGCTAATTATAGATATCACATCCTAAAATTTGAATAAAGTTAATAGAAATGTATACTCGTTGACGTCATAAAATAATTTTTTTATAAATTAATGCGTTATAATATAAGTCAATACTGACGAATCATTGGCAAATTTCCACCTAGCAGCAGAAAAGTTGATTTAAAAGTCTCTCAACAGCCTAATTTATTATTTATTATTTTCTCAGCAGCCAAATAAATAAATGTGTAAAAAAAAATCAAATTTTAAGAATGATAAAATATTTGAATAATATTATAACGTTATCAAGTACAATAAAAAAGATGTCTCTATGTTCTATTACGTTTACTTAGTTATTGTTATAACTTAAAACACAGAGGGATTGTGTCACTTGCGCTCAGTCTCATTAACGCTAACTCATTAAAGGGTGTCATTTGCGCTCACATGGTAGGTTTACTGCAATTTAATCACCTTTGGCAGGAAAACTTGGCGTGCATCTAGAGGGGCTAAAGAGAATGCACGTTTCTCGCATTGATAAGATTAAGTGACATAATTAAGAGTCCTTATCTTCGAAATATTCGATTTTTTTTTCTCATGGTAAAACTGTAAAATGTTCTTTAAGAACGCTATTTACATTTTTAATAGTTTATTTTAGATTAGGGGTTAGATTAAATTTAGATGAAAAAGGGAGAGCAAAAAAATATATAAATCTAGCTGAGGGATGCACAACCTTTTCAGGATGAGGGGCCAAAATATGAAAAGAGATCATGGCGAGGTCCAAAAAAGCACATTAATGCTAAAAAATATTGTTACAAGCGGGCGTGCGGCACGAAAACTCGCCAAGGTTGGCCACGTTTGGCGAGGAGCCTCGCGCCAGCTTGATTGGTTTGGCGAAAGGAATAATCTAGTAGCCGCTAGATTGTGCGCGATGTTTTGAGAATTTCCACGAGACTCAGGTGCACGCGCTTCTCGGCTATATAAGGACGAGTAGCCGGCGTGAGTTAGTTAGTTGCTATAGTGATTTGATCGAGTTAGTTGAGAGTTTGTTTTGTAATAAAAAGCGTCTCGCTGGACTAAAGGATTTGTGAGCTGTGTTTGC
>JAOUZG010050968.1:16172657-16183873 GCA_026289955.1 Argiope argentata
GTAAAGTCCATTCAATCCAAACCCGCTACGCTAAAAAAACGTAACAATATTAAAAACGCGAAAACACTGGAGTTTTTTTTAATGGCAATACGCATGAATTACAATTAATACTTTACTTATTTTATTCATGCACACATTATGCAATAAATAAATGAATAAAACACAAACATTATAGTTACGATTACCTAAACCTAAAAAAAAAAAGAGATTACTGCTAAAAAGGTTGCAAACTTGAAATAGAATAACAGAGGAAAACTTTTTGGTAATTATACAGAGAACGCAATTTAAATTTTGAGAAAAAAAAATTAATAATCGAAATTAGTAAAAATAATGAATTTATTTAAAGTTATTGATTTTATGTTGGGCTTAACATTAGTTGTAGCAATGCGTAGAACAGCAGAAAGGTTCTCACCTCATTCTTAATTTTGATTTGTTTAAATTCATTAGTGAGAAAATTTGCTCACAAATGTAAGTGCTTTTAAGAAAATTGCACATGCAGCTGCATTTTTCATTAAGCATAAAAATTCCTGTAGCAAATCTTTATAAAATTCTAATATCGGTTTACCTTTGAACTGATTTTTGAAAAAAATCAGACTTCTGTAAATCAATTTAGGCTAACTGCATACTCTCATCCACTAGATTAACATCAACAGAAAATGGAGAAGAAAATTCATCAAATTTCGTTTGGCACTTTTCAAAATCTGAAAACCGATCATCAAATGCTTTATGAAAGATTTGAATTGGAACCTCATACTACATTTTCATGTGTGAAAAATTTTCACGTTCGCGAGCTTCTCCTATACGAAAATCGTACTCGCCGTTAGCCATGAAGGGAACAAACTGAAAAGCTTCGTTATAAAAAGTAAATAAACTTAATGAACAACTGTTAATTATTTATTCTGATGTAGAATCGTTTTCTTTTTAGATTTTTATCCTTTTTCATTTGAAAAAAGTCTCATTTCATTTTAAATTAGTCATATTTTATTAACAACATTCGCGGGCCAACTTCGAAGGCTATGAGGGCCAATTTTGGCCCACGGTGCATAGGTTGTGCATCCCTGATCTAAATGATAGAATAAACCGAACAGTAGAAAAATATTCTTTGGACAAGGACTTAAAGAGCTGCCTTGTAACTCTTGCTAATATAACAAAATTGTTATAAAATTATTTTAAAGCAATGATTAATAAAATTTTATTTGAATTTTTTTTAAATAATACTAATAATAATTGAAAAACAATTTTTAGTAATAAAATAGAATTGAAAAAACTAAGCAAGTGTAAACTTGAAGAAATGAAATGCTTTTAGTACTCTTTCTTACTTTTTTTGCATATATTAATCTTTCTACTTACCATCAATGGTTAAAATTGTATTTAAGTTGCAGTGTGAAAGAGAATATTTTGTATATTTTAAAAACTGTTGAATTGAAATAATTTATTTGATTTGTGTTATATATTTGAATAATAGCATTTTCTTAATAAGCTATTTATATATACTTACAAGTTTTTTTTATTGATATATTGAATAACCACTTTACAATGTTGAAGTATTTCAAAGAAATTTTTAAAACGTACATGTTTACTGCTAAATAATTTTATCTAATTATCCTAAAGAAGATGATGAAATTAAAAGCAAACGCATTTCCTTAATACTTATTACTAACACTTATTTGCTATCACATTTGATAAGATATTATGCTTCAAAGATTCTAAATTATTAGGAATGAAATTATAATATTTATTTCCTTGTAAATTATAAATTTAAACAAGAGTTATGCTTTTAAAAAATCCTTCTTAAAATAGTCGAATACTTCAGTTGGGGAAAAGACTCCTTATATAGAGAACATCAAATAAATTGAATAATTATTTAACAATTTATGTAATTTGAATAAAATTGTCTTCAACGGAAAATGAAACAAAGTTTGTTTTCCCTCATATAAATGTAAGGCAAGCAAATGTCCAAATTACTATCAATATTTGAAATTTTTAAAAATAAAAATAAAATAATTATTACATTTTTAGCCTTTCCTTAGAACTACTTAATTTGTTTGAATATTATACTATGCCAAACTATAATTTATACTACATATGGAAAAATCTTAATATCCATCCTGATTGTGATATAGTCAAAAATAATTAAATAATCTTTTAAAAATTGTCACTAAAAACTATAATATTAAATTTTAGAATAGCAAACCTATAAAATAATTGTTAATTTGTCAAATATTTGCAATATATCTGGAAGGAAATTGAAATAATGTTTGAAAACTGGTTGGTTATAACTATAGGTGTATAAAATTTTTATTATAATAATTGTAGATATAAAAATGTGAAATTTTTTAAATCTCCATAGCTTTCATGTCATTTTATGTTTTTAAACTCGCTAGTACTCAAGTTTTATGTCATTTTAGTAGAAATAAAATTACATTATTTATTTAAATCAGATTCATTAAATCAGTTCAATGGTACAAAATGGGTTTTGATTTTCTAATTCCTATCAACATATAAAATCTAAACTCAAGTTTGATATTTTATGAATTGTAGCATTTCTTTTTTTATTCGTTTATTCCTCAAGATATAAAAGCACACATATTGTTTGGTGTCTTTTTATATTAATTATAATTTTTTTCTTTAGTTTTTTTCCAACTCCAATTAATGATAATGATTACAAATGCTTTCTGAGAGTATGGATAGACCTCTTGATATGAACATCAAATTCAGAAAATAATTTAAATTCTAATTTAAGCCCCTTTGGGGGAGCCTCCTTCAACCCCTCAAAAAAGAATAACCTAACATTATTAATTTCAAGCTGTTTAAATTCTATTTCTGCTTCGCTAAAACCTATAACATATTTATAACCTTTTCAATAAATTATTTTAAAAAATATCCTGGAATTGCATTAATTAAAGGGAATAAAAATTTGTTCCAAATTAACTCCTTCGACACCTATTCAGAATTACATTATAACACTTATTAATAACACTTGGGCATATGTGATAGGGTTCATGTGATATAAGGACTGACTTTTTGAATTAATCAGTAAAGATTTATCAAATATCCACTGATAAAGTTCATTCATTTCTTAGTTTAGATATGTCTTGGTATTTAAGACCAGGGATAATGATTTCCCGCCCTCTTTTGTACACTTAGTGAATTCGTGAATTCCGTTGTGTCGTTCTGTGTTGTGCACGTCGTCTTCGCTTGTAAATAATGCCTGCTTCCGTGATGGAATAAAAAGAACTAAAAATTCAACCGGTATTCTCCATGATTTCGGCCACGACTCTGCTATTTATTCTCAGCAAATCATTTAAATGCGTTTTTTCATTATATATATATATATATATATATATATATATATATAAATTTTTGCTCAATTGCCTACCTTTTTTAATGAAATTTTGTAATTGGAAGTATGTCTGGAAGCAGGATTTAAAAAAGAAAAACTCATTCCTAAGTGCAACGATGTAATGCTTTTTGAAAAAAAAGTGACTTCAGAAACCTTTCTGTCATAGCTATGACATTAGTCTTATCTTACGCCTTAATATTCAAACATTTGCTATTGTAATTTCACTTTCGGTTACTATAAAGGTTAAATTTACATGAATCTATACTTTTGGCAAGAAATTCGGAGATGAAAAAAGAAGGATAAAAAAGGAAGGAATAAAATATAAAGTTACATATTTAATTTCTAGCTTTCTTTCATGCTTAGATCTAGGATACCGCTTTTAAAAAAATTAGACAGAAATTTACTACTTTATTACCTGCGAATAGAACTTTAGCACATGATGCTGTATCTGAAAATCTAGCGCTTTAATGTAGTACGTGTAGATGCTGCATTTAGATATCGTTTGAGGTACATTAGATTATGTATAGTTAAATCTGACAGTAAATGAGCTAGGAAATGAAGTAATGTATTTCAGATTTGAAGGAATTTCTGTAATTATGAACACTTTCGATTTGAAAATATGCTTTTCTCCCCTTGAGAATTAACCAGCAGCTTTTTTTTAAATTTTAAATATGATTCTTATAATTTATTATAGCCGAAGCGCTTATTATTTTACAAAAAAAATATAACTTATTTGAACAACTTTAACGTAAAAAAGTACATTAGCTCATTTCAAGTATCCGTTTGTAGAATATATGTACATAAAAGCATACATACTTATTGAAAGAACTAAACATTATTGATATCCATTTAAATTTGAATAAAAAACACTTTTTATGTTTTTTTTTCATTTTGTTAAATAAAATTAAACTTTAAGACATAAAAAGATAAAATCCTCCTAAAACTAAAAAATACAGTTCACTTTGATAGATAAAATTTGTATTACGTGCATCAAAATTATAATTTTTTTAAATATCTTCGGTGTAGGAAAATTATGAACATGTTCCTTCATAGTAAGTTTTTAAAGCAAATTTCGCTCATTCTACTTATTACTTTTATCAATCGTTTGAAACGCGGTAACGGTCATTAGCATTTTTCCCACGGTAGCCTTTTAACATTATCAGAGATATGGAGTGTCATTCTCACTGTGACGATGATTGATTACCATATGGCGCACATTGTAAAATCGCCAAATTTTACATACAAAGATTAAAGTTATAATGTGGTACCCTTTTTAAGGCTTGAGCGCAAATGACACCCTCTAATGAGTTAGCTCTAATGGGATTGAGCGCAAATGACACAGAACCAACACAGAACGTCTACTTCAATAATATTACGTACAAACATAAACGCAGATAGTTTCGAAATATAATATATAGATTAAAAACAAATACGTTTTCACAACGTTTGTAAAATAAAAATGGTTAATCTAAAATAAATTATCAACACGTTAAAAAAATGTGCTGATATGTAAAATTAAATTGATAGAATTGAATTTATTAAAAGGAAGGCCTCATAATATGTACTGCATAGGAAAGCAAAATACCTAAATACTAAAGAATATGTTGTGAAACAACATTTTGTTTTATAGATTGAATAAACACCATGAAAATAGAAAGACGAGATAATCATTTTTGATTACGTTGTTTCTGTTTAAAGAAGAAAGTGCCATTAAAATTATACGAAGAAAGTGCCATTAAAATTATAAAAAATTTTGACGCAGGCTTAATTATTTTAATGGCACTATATATATTATATGCGGTAATCATTTTTCATAAAAATATATGCGGTAATAATTTTATAAATGCTGCATATAATTTTATATGATAACCGCATATAAAATTATATGCGGTAATCATTTTTGATAAAATTTTCGTATAAGTAAAATGAACACTTGGCAATCAGATTTTACGGTAATCAAAAATAATTTAATTATAGGTAATCAAGGAACAAGACAATTTAAGCTCATATTTCCAGATGGTGTAAAAGTTAACATCTTTAGTGATACCGCATTTAAAACGCCGATACAAAACTACACGGGAGGAAATAAAAACCATGAGTGAAAATCTCGAAAATAGAAGTGAGTAAGGTTATTATCACTCTGGTTACTATTACCCCGCTTAGAGGGGGGAAATATTGATTTGAAGAAGGCATTTTCATTTATGAAAATATTTCTACATATTTCTAATGATAGTCTGCTGATATTAAAATAAAACCTGCGTTGTATCCCAGTTTTATCAATGTCTGCCATTTTCATCTAATTTTCACTTTATTTTCGCAGACTCATTTTTATCAAAATGTTTGATGCGAGCTCCATTTTAGAAAATAAAAAGGCAGTTTGGCGAAATCTTTTTCGTTGTTGACACTCAATATAAGCTGATGATATAAACACTCTACTAAGTATCTATCGTTCTATGTGACAGATTTCATTATCTAGATTAAATAATAAAAGCATCTCTTGCTAAATAATATAAACAAGTACCCGAGAAAAAAACATCTTTCGATTTATTTTTCGAAATTTTCTTTTTTTTTGAGCTTGCAGACTGAAATCTCTTTTCCAAATACTGCTGCGGTTTTCCAACCTGAGAGCAAATAAACCAGGCTTCTACGGGGCAAAGTCCGTTAGTAGCAAGGGCCTTGACCCAATAAGAATTGATTACGAGAATAGAAGTTATCGCCGCGTTTGACCTTAGCAAAACAGTTTGAAGTTTCACAGCTGTCATGGTGTATTAATACCGCTGCTGTTATTTTCGGGGAAGAGCTAATTTCCCTCAAGAATGCAGATAAATTTTTGGAAATAACAACTTCAAAACATTTATCATCGTCCTAAATAAATATGACTTTTGAATTATGTGATGGAAAGAATTTTTTTGTTTAATTAAAATAATTAAAGTAAATTATTTCTAATATTTATTATAGAGTAAAAATAATGAGAAACACGAAAATGATTTTAAACAAATAATAAAAGTTCAATAAGTTGTATTACATAATTATAAATTTGTGACAAAATAAGCAGAAATACACTTATTACTGAAAATTACGAGTTAAATAAATTATAAAATAAAAAAAAATCATATGCACAAATTCAAATTAAAGCCAAAATAAATATGTAATTTCTGATCATTATTTTAATTTAAAATCAAAATTAACAGCTAATCTTACTCACAAACTATATTAATAAAAAATGTTTATGGTTTATTTATCTAATTAATTTTTTAACATAATTAAATATGATTAAATTAAATCTTCGTTGTTTCCTAATTTATTATCAACGTTGTTTATTTTAAAACAGTATTGGTTTTAACTATTTTAAGTAGACATATATTCATTTTATAATTCTCAAAATATATTTATATTTTTGTAAACTCTCTATTATTGTTTATTTATTTACAAATTTAAAACAAGCAAACTATCTCATATGACATATATGATTATCCCATATGTATATATATAAGGTAAAAACATATTTTTGTGCTATTTAGTGATCGAAGAGAGAAGGTACTTTTGAAATTTTTAAATTCGCTTTATTCCATCCCGGGAGCCATGATATATGCAAGAAAGAAGCGACAAGATACGTCAATCTACAGCACGACACAAGAGCAAAAAAGCGAAAGAAAGGGAAATATTTTTCCAGTGGTTTTATACAGTGAGATTCTGATAGGGATTTCTTTGCACGTTTCGATTTAGGCAAGAGAAATACAGGTATCTTTTAAAATAATTTGAGTAGATTTACATATTTTTATCCCTTCATTTGGAGCGCATGAAAATGTTGATTAAAGCAATTTCACAGAGCTCGTGTAACATTAATTCAATATAAAAGGTGGAATTGGATCAAGAAATAAAAGAATATTTTAGAATTAAGTTAATATGGTTTAAAGTTAAATAAAACTTTGGAAATTAATTAGAATTTAATAGATTTTAAAATATCATTACACACACATATATATACAGAAAAACGCAAAAATGTAAGGTATCTAATGTATGCTTAAAAAGGGACAAAATATTGATATTATTTTTACTAAAGTAAAGTAAATTTAAAATAAAGTAAATTACTAAAGTAACTATATCTTACATAGCGATCTGATAATGAGGTACACATTTAGTCGACCATTTTCACTAAATCAAAAAACTGTTGCCAAAAGATCGCTTACGCTCCAAAATTGGTTTGCCATGTATTCAAGAGCATTAAAAATTTCAGCCACCAAAATGAAATTTGGCGCGGTTGGCGCGTTATTGGTGGATCGACGGAATAATAAGTATGTAATATATTTCAAAATTTATAATTTCACATTTATTTAAATTACTATTTTTTCTAAAATTTCTAAGAATCTATTTGTTTTCTTAGATTAAATCTATTTGTGTTAGTATATATAATTTCTCAATGATTTCGATTTCGGGTAATATGCTGAAATTTACAAATATTTATCACATTTTTAGGGTTTGGTATTTCTAAAATGAGAATATCTTCACGTTTTTTCATTCATAAAAAATTTCGTATTAAAATTCAAAATTTTTTTCATTCAACATTTAAATACAAAAATATTGCAAGAAATCATTCACATCGGACAGTTATTATTATTTTTTGCTAAGTTTTAAATCAAGAATTTAAGATAACTAAACTGAATGCAACAAAACTGTAAATTTTTTTAATGCTCAAGATTATTAAAAGGATTATTTTTTAAAGCCCAGGAAAATTATCTTTTAATTTAAATTTTCAAATAGATGAAATTCACATAACAATATTACCTAATGAATACTGCTAGAAATTTTGCAATGCTTAAAATTAAAATAAACCCATTTAATTAATTGGTTGATTACAGAATTAAAGAAAATTAAAAAAAGCAATTTTTCTTCAGAATGATGTCTCTACATAAATTGTGTCTCTCGTGCGTTTTTAAACTTTGCTTCGAAAATAATTCGGTTCCCTCGGAAAAAGTATCAAATATCGATCTCTGACACTGGAGGTTTAATAATCGATACTAACACGTGCTTTTATGCACTGTGGCTCAGTTCCATAAGTACTTAAGCTTCAACAGATGAATCTGAGCTTTGAAAAGTGATGCCAAACCTATCCCCGCTCTGAGATCACTGTGGGGGGGAGGATTACTGACAGCATGTCACGGACAGTTGAAAAACGAAAGAATATCATTCCGACGTCAGTTACAATGTATCTAGATTTGAACGGTGGGGAACATAGATCTGCTTTGAAAACAAGGATTTCCTTCTAAAAAAATCAGAGCTGGATGGATTTGGTCAGAAATGGTTGGATTTTGGCCTGTAATAGATCTCAGATTACTTAGCGCATGGCAGTAAATGATAAAGCATAAGAACAAATCAAGCTAACATATCCAAACACAGAAAAAACATTAGGCTCCAAAAAATATAACTGTAGAAGCAGGGCCTGACTAAGGCGTACGGGGCCGTTGCCCCGGGCCCTACATAAGTGGGGGCCCAAAATCGAAGAGAAATTTTATTTTACGTTTCTTTCTTTAATGAATGTTCTTCATTATTAAAGGTAGTAAGGCTGAGGGGGCCCCAAAAAAGTTTTTTCCCCGAGCCCCACCTTGGACAAGTCGAGCCCTGTGTAGAAGTTGGTTGTAAGTCCTTTTTTTCCATTTCCCTGGTGGTTTGATAGAATTATTTTTTAAATTCTAATTTATGAAAGAAGTGTTTAATACAAAACATTTTAGTTGATTGACTTAACACGGATGCATATAAATTTATGTAAAAAATTATGAATAATTCGATCATTTAACAATTTTATGATAAAAAATTTCTGTGTTTAATTGACGTGATTTTATTTTTGCACCAATAAATTTTTTTTGGGGTGCCAGCAATCAAAACCTTGCACACTCCAGAATTGTACTAATCTATCTGTCTATCGGAAGTTGGAATCCAAAATTTACAAGAAAAGATACTTCGGATAAGCAGCTCTCGTAAAGTTTGCAAGAAATTTCCTGGTTATTCCATATTTTATTAAATAAATATAATATAGAATTCCAAACTACATTTAAGTTGTTAGTATTACAAAATGTAAAGACGTTATTGATTTTTAGTGGGAAAAAAATGAAACAATTTTGGTTGATTACGTGAATTCACTAAATAGCTTCTGAATGAATATTAAAAAATTAAACAGAACCCTTCCAATTTTTATCTAGTAAATAAAAAAAATCAATTAAAATAATTATAAGAGTTTTTTTTTAAATAAAGGAGCTATTTAGATGTACAGGTATATCATGCCATTTTCTTTTGAAGATTTTTTAACTATAATTTTCCATTAAAGAAGAATTTCGTTTCTTGGTTGGATGGTTAATAAAAGAAAGCTTTTTGAAAATATTCACATAGTAGTTAAAATGAAAAAAAAAAGGAAAAAAAATGAATAAAACATACAATATTGGAACTTTTTTTATTTTAAACAATATTTTAATTTTATCAAAATAGTAAAGTTAAATTTCAAAAAATGAATTTTAAAAATATGTATTAGTGGTTGAAATAACGAATGAGAAAATATGGAATGAAGCTCCCATTTTGATAGGTATCCAAATGCAGTAAAATACTGAATAAAAACTGAGTAAATGCAGTAAAAACTGAAACTGAGTTGGAAGAACATATTTGAAGACGGAAAATAAAGTTCACATTTATCATGAAACTAAACAAAAACAAAAACAAGTAATATAAAAAAATAATTTAAGTCAATTCCTACTTAGGTCAACAAAGAAAATTTTTATATTAGTTACTTTTTATTAAATAATTACAATTAATATAAATAATTTATCAAAAAAATAATGATTTTCGCGAGAATTGAACTCGCATTCTGCACCTTCAAGTGAAAAATACAGAAATCCTTGCATTTCACCGATTGAGCTACTACCTGCTGGTTTCAATTTTCATTACAAACTTCTAAAACTCCATTTAAAGTATTAAAAAATTAAATTAATTTAATAAATAAATTAATATTTGAAAAAGTTGCATTGACATCAAGTATCATCCACTACAAGTTTTCAAAAATGCATTTGAACTTGAGTGGATGAATAAAAAGTATTTTATTAGCGATTGAAAATTTGAATAAAATATATATATGGAGAGTGGGAACTAATTGTAGGAGTTGAAAGAACAAAAACAACAATCCGGGTCGAAAGCAAAAAATGGATGTATCATAGTTAAGGCCAAAAAGGGAATGAGTACAAATAAACCTGCCGCTTTTTCTTACTCATTGTAAATAAAATCTAAGCAACCGAAAGTTAATTAACAAGCAAATAAAGATATTATTTTTATTTTAATAAAAGCGTCCTCACGATTTCATATTTCAATTATTAGCAATTTACGAATAGAGTATTTAAATTTATAACGCGCTCATATATGGGGGAAAGCTGGAATTTTAAATACGTACGTCAGATTCTTGCGTAAATTGGATGAAATCCAAGTTTAGATAATCGTAATCATTTGGCAGCATCCGAACAAGCAAGACAATATCTGGCAGCGTTGTAACATCTGAACTTTTCCAGAGTTCAAGGCCGACGTATTCATGTTTTGTGGTTGGATAGGGTGTACTTTTGAAATACAACACTTTTGTATCAGATTGGGAATGTTTGACCTGCTCAGCTAATTACAAAACAAATTTTGCGAAGGTCAATTGATCGGAAGTTATGGATCGCATTACGCTTTGACTGAAAATAGTCAACTGAGATTCGGATGCTTAATTCCTAATGAAACATTTAATTTTTCCAGAACATTTAAACTGCACTAGATACTACTTTATTCAATTCCTACTATTAGCTCACTCTCTCCATATATATATATATATATATATATATATATATATATATATATATAT
>JAOUZG010050968.1:16199817-16231375 GCA_026289955.1 Argiope argentata
ATTCATATCGCTAAATATTTCTAAAAAATAAATCCCTCATTACACTTTTTTTCTAAGGGTGTATATTAGGATTAATTAACCATAATTTATTAATCATAATCTACATCCATTCATAATCAAAGAAATTTCTGTCAACTCCATATCTGTGTCAAATTTCTGACAACTTTTTCATTTCCTACAGAACATTTCCCATAGAAGAGAAATAATTTTCCACTTCAAACAAGAGATGTCGAGTGGATGGTATCCGTTTCCGGCCTTTATATTATTTTCCTGAGATTGGAAATTACGCCTGTAGTTTCATAATAGACATTGCTGGCAGATCTTCAAGAAATATCTCCGGAATAAATTTAATAAATAGTAAAATGAGTTGTATCCATTTCCTTTCGACCTTCTGTTGCCTTTAGAGACGAATAAAATTGGTCGAGATATTTTAAATTATTTCCTATATCCTTGATGCTATATGTAATTTTGCAAGGAATTTTTGAAGATAAATATGGAGTTTAAATTTCAATTAAATTCCATTTATGACGTTTTTCTGTGAAACAAAATGGACTAGCAGAATAAAAAAAGTTCTTAGAGATGAATTTAGAGGAACTAGATTTTTAAATTCGGCACATAGATATTAAAATGGAATTGTTCTGCTTATGATTCACAGAAATCATAAATAATTCTACAAATTCTAGAAAAATAATAATAAATTAAGTTAAACATTTTATAAACCAATTTCTTTTAGACTAACAGGTAAAAATTGTTTATTATTATTATTTTTTTACGATTTAATTTAGAAATCTATTGATACTCAAACTCATACCAGATGGCTCCACGGGTTTGGAATCAAAATTTTTTTATAATGATTAACTGACAATTAAGTTAACTAAATATTAAAATAGTGTCAAAGTCATTAAGAATATACAAGTGTACAACCTTTAAATCCGCTAGCCCATTAAGAAAGGAATGAAAAATGGATTACGGAGTTCAATCTTTGCAAATATGAAACAAGTCGAGTTAAATAAAAATGTTTGAAAAGAAATTAATTTATTAATATCGAGGAGAATGAAGAATTTTTAATGTTGAAAATACCTAAATTTAAAGATCGATTTCAGTTACTATTATGCACATTTTCTTAATCCCTACAGTAAATTTTGCCTATTTTCCACATCATATAATAAACAAGAATTTTCTTCCATGCGCCTAATTTTACAATTGCTACTATTAGTTCTCACTCTCCCTATATATATCTCGTTCAAATTTTCAATCGTTAATAAAATACTTTTATTTATAAATTCCAGTTCAAATGGATGACACTTGATGTTAATACAGTTTTTTCAAATATTAATTCATTAAAAATAAAATTAAAAACGTTTATATTATTTTATATTTGAACAGTTCGGTTTCAAACCAACAGATGGCATCATGGAAAATACTGCTTAATTTTTTTCAATTCTTACTATATTTTTCTTTGTTGACCAAAGTAGGAATTGGCTTTAAATTTTTAATATTACTTAAAGTTTCGTTAACTAATTGGAATGATAATGGGCTATCTTATATTTTTATTCTAATTTGCAAATATTTATAAAATTTATATAAAATATAATTCAAAATCATTAATAATTTGAATAATTTCAAAACGGAAAAAAATTAAAAGAAATAAAAAAAAATGTTTAGTTTCGCTTCCGTTGTCAGAGGATTTTATGTATTTTTTTGAAATTAATGTTGTCATTTCAGCGCAAACAGAAAAAAAAATGTTTCGATTTTAACTTTTCATGTATACATATTATATCGGCATGCATTAAATAGTTTTCATTGTCCATTTTTATAACCTCTCCAATCACAATATTTTGTAACTAAAAAAAACACCTTATTTTCAAACAAAGCGGTCACAAGAAAATTATGAATATTTATCATCAAATCGAACATCTTATTTTATTCTTCAGATTTCAGCCTAGAAATTAAAAACTTCAGCAATAACTAATGACAGCTATAATGCATTACAGAAAAAGAATTTCTAAACGAATTCAGTCTTGTTCCAGATTTATAAACAATGCTCATTTTAATTAATGAGATTTAACCATCTAATACAAGAATCTTAAATTGCACTGCTCATAAAAGGCACACGAAATTTGTACATCTTGAATAGAAGCATTACAAAAATATGTTTTCGAAATATTCGTTATTGCGATTAAATTCAAGAACTTTTTTTTCTTTCTTTTTTTAATCTTTAAATCTTCCAAAAGATAATTTTTTTGCTAGTCAGCAAGTAACCGGACTCCAACCGCAATCCGAGTTTGTTTACAATTTAGCACGTGATGCGTGGATTAGAAAGGGAGATCGATAAACACTACAGCTGAAGGAAACCTTACCTCTGCTCTTGGCATTTTGAATGCATTTTCTGCAGTTATCGCGCTTATCAGTGCAGACACAGCTGACAGTGAAATCTGGTTTACAAGAATCACCTTTTACCCACTTTCTCGCATTTATTAAGCAGATGGTTTGTTAATAGAATGTTATATTTTGAAAGAAACAGCATGCTCTTCTCTTTATTATACGGGTGACCTTGGGCTCTTTCCGTAAACAAAACCCAGACCGGTATATTATTCAAAAGGGGGTAGATAATATGTAGTGTTTTCAATTCTCAAGCTTGATTTCAAGCTTGATTTTCAAAGCCTTTACTGAATCCGAAAACCGGCGTTCTTTTTATGTGTTGCTTTTACAGCAATTTTTTTAACGTCATATCAATATATCGAATGGTAAATTTATTAAAACATTTTAAAGACATAAATATTTGTAACCGATACCTACATCTGCTCTCAAACTATTGCATCTATAATCTATACTACTATTATAAATGGGAAAGTTTGGATGGATGGATGATGTCCGTCAATCACGCCAAAACGGCTGAACGAAATTGGATGAAATTTAGCTCAGAGATAGATTATAGTCTACAGAAGAACATGGGTTACTTTTTATTCCGATTAATTGCGTGGTTAATTTTTTATTAATTAAAAACTAACTTTTCCGCCAAAAAATAAAATAAAAATCTGAAAACACCTGTCTGAGCTTTTTGAATCGTTTGTTTTCATTTTTCTATTTCCGGTGTTCATTTATTATAAATAGAATAAAGAAATAATATTTTTGTTCTGTTTAAAATCGTCTGCTGACGGATTTCATCAGAACAGAGAAAAAAAATCGGTTTGATGAAATTTAGCTCAGAGATAGATTATAGTCTAGAAAAGGACATAGGCTACTATTTATTCCGGTTAATTGAGAGGTTAATTTTTTATTAATTAAAAACTATCTTTTTCGCCAAAAATCTTCATTTCCCCACCGCCAAATGAGTAAGACTTCAGTTTGTTCCCCCCCCCCCACTCTCATGAGGTTAGGTTTAACATGATTTCGATCGATTATTTCAAACAATTCTGTTTGTTTTTTTGGTGTTTGATGCATTTAAAATAAAATATTGTTAATTAATCGATTTTTCGGATTCATTTTGAAGTACTTTTGAATTAAAAAAACAGAATTAAAGAAATTAAAATTTCTAATTTTATTGCGTTACCCCAGTTGGCGTAGAAATATTTACGCATTTGCGTTGTTTTAATTAGCGTCAGACCTCAGTTCTCACACATACATATCAAAATTTCCCCGTGAACGAAGTCGCAGTGTAATATATAATTGTTGTATGTTGTCATAAAATTTCTAGAAATTTAAGCTGTTAAATTTCGT
The DNA here is from genome assembly GCA_026289955.1 of Argiope argentata. Taxonomy (NCBI): domain Eukaryota; kingdom Metazoa; phylum Arthropoda; class Arachnida; order Araneae; family Araneidae; genus Argiope; species Argiope argentata. The sequence continues at coordinate 16,203,538 of JAOUZG010050968.1, forward strand.
ATATTTTGATGTGTGTGGTTTTTTTACATAAAGACTTTTTAGAATCACATTGGTGATATGTAAAGCTGCTTATGAAACATTTTAACTTACTGTAGGTTTTACTTTGACCATTCATGGTACAATAAACCACACTATATTCAGTAATGCTGAAAAATTGCCATTTTAGGATCTCAGATATCATTAGGCTAAACAATATGATTATGCGCTGTATTTCATTTGGTTGAGATATGTAGTATTTAAATTTTTAAGTCTCTCGATTAAATTCTTTAATAGATAACTTTTTAAAAAGAGAAATACCCAATGCAACCAGTCTTTTTAAAGTGATGTGTATTAAAATTGGAATAAATTTTGAAAAATTATTTATTATGCCATTCTTAGGGGATGTTTCATGAATCAAAAATAACAAATATGGCCATTAGAGTTGCTTTTGCATTTTCCTGTCTGAAACTGTTGTTCTAAGCGTATCGTCAAATATATACATATTAGGCACATTTCATGCATGCATACATACATTTGATTATACTTCATACATATTTGTGTGTGTGTGTTTGAGGAGGAGGGGGGTATTAGCTTTAGACAAAACAGCTTATAAAAATAGTGACAATCACAGCATAACATTTAGAAAAGTATCAGGCATTCTAAACCACATATATTCTTTTGTTGAGCTGGTTTGAAAACCAGACAAAAATATTAATTATGAAGAAAGAAAGACGTACCGACAGTCATTTTTCTAGGGTATATCTGAAAATGTTAAAATGAATAAATTTGGAAAATGTCGGTAAAAAAAAACTTGATTAAGATATGGTTCATCATTTTCAGTATTACATTATAGACACAAAAAAAATGTGAAGTCGATATGTTTTTTATACAGGTAAAGTATTTGGATTGCACGACATTGAAAACATTTTTTATAGTCTATAGTAAATAACTTAATTTCGTTGCATAGACAACTTGTTTTGAAAAAAACAAAAAGAAAACTTTTTTGGAGGGTGGGGGCACATAATTTCGAACTGCTATCAGATGATGTGGACGATCTGCGAGCAGAGAAAACTTCTTTCCGAGTTTCCAAGTCATGTCAGTAGAATTATGTTTGATCTTAAATGTTGTATTTGTGGGTGATGTGAATTTCGCAAGCTAATCGACTAATATTTAGCAAAATGGGGTATCTAAAAATATCTGGAAGACGAGACCTTAACCCTAAGTCATGATAACATAATAGTAATTTAAAAATGTGTCGAAGCTAGTGAATGTTGTGAATCCGAATTGGTCAGTTTATTATCATGTGAGAACATAATTTTGTTTTGATTATGGGGTTTTGTGGTGTATTCAAAAAAATTTAGGCAAGAAATACTCGTTTTTTCATTGGTAGATAGCGAGTCACCTGACCCATGACATTTGAGATTTGTTTTGTCAGCATTGTTCGAGATATTTAATTAAAGTTACTATCAATTGCTTTTTCTTTGTCGTTTCTATGAAATGACGTCATCTTCAGTTTGTTTATGATTTCTTACTTTAAAATAATTAATCTCGCGCTCACAAGATTATCGTTTTTTTTTCGAATTTACTTTCTGTTTTAACTATCGTAATTTTGTAAAACGCGACACATATTTATTCTTTAATGATATTATAAATTCATTCATATTCTTTAATGATATTATAAGTTCATTCTTACTAATTGTATTTCTCAAAATACATTAAGTATTAGAATGTAATTTTAATATCAATCTGCGTTACGTTCATTTGATTTTACCACATATACAATAGCTTCCAGTAATAGTGAACTTTTCGTCGAAATTACAGGGTTTTTTTTAATCTTAAAATCGGTCGAGCTCCAAAACTTTGTTTGTCGGCTAGAAATTTTGAAAATGAAATATATATATATCATTAGAGAGAGAGAGAGAGAGCAGACTCGTAATTTTTCCAAACTGGTTTAAACTGGTTAATGACTTAAATTAACTAAGACAAATTAATACTTAAAAATAATAAAGTTCTCACATGATAACTTGAAATTTGCGACCGTAGATTTTATTTTCATTTTTATTAAAACGGGGTCTTTTAGCGTGCCCAACCTGGAGCAAAATAAGGCCTAAATCCGAAGCTGATTCAGCTGGAAGTTTTATTCCTTAGACCTCTATACAGTTAAAATTAAACAACAACAAGAAAAGTAGAAAAAAATCCATGTTGAGCAATATCTGTTGCCAATCTATCACTAAAAACTTCTTTTTTTAATATTTTATTTAGTTTAAGATAATACGACTGAAATTGAGTTCGTGAGATATAAAAAAGCATTGGTGGAAAATCGCAATTAGGTTCTCCGCTGATTCTGATCAACAGTCATTATTCATTACGGTTGATACAAAGTATCTCATGATTGGTAACAAATGGTTCATTCAGGTAGTTCCAAAGCGCTGTAATGGGAATAAAAAATGGCAGTTGATCCATAGAAGAAAAATTATGTGTAAAAAGAATAATTATTATTGGAAAACATGGGTAAAAGCTATAAGAACCCAAAACATTCCAAAATTAATTATTAGAATTTAAATATAAATTTAAATAAACTGAATTAAAATTATTAACATGCTTTATTTCAATTAGTAGATCCCGGAAGAGACTCCTATTTTTATGACTTTGTGACTTCAAAATATTCTTTAGTTCAAAACCACAGCAAATGCTTGAAAACATAGCTAAAACCGAGGCTTTACCACTTAATCAGAGTAGAAAGCTTTACATCGTAGTTTTAATATGAAATTCTATGAGAAATGGTTAATAAATGGGCATTGTGGGACAATGTGATTTTAAATAAGAAATTCTGAGCAATATCAACTTCTTAAAATATCTTTACATAATAAATTAATTCCTAAAGTATTATAAAAACACTCGGGTACCATTAATACTAGATAAAACTTTTGTAAGACGTAGTAAAGAATTATTTTGCCCTACAGGTTTTTAAAATAATTTTTTCACTGGAACATAGCGAGATATCGTATAATTTTCAAAAATACTAAAAATAAAATTTTTTATTCAATTTGGTATAGTACTTTATTTGTGTAAGGCTGTACTCTTGTCAATTGTTATTATACAAATCAGTCTTATGAGAATCAATGTAAAATAAGAAATGAGGATATTTTTTTACACTTTAATTTCAGGATTTGAAAAGATATATAGTGCCAATCTGACTCATCTAGTGATTATTTTATATATTAAATATTTTCAATAAATTTTTAATCAACCCATAAAATATTTTATTTAATCTATGCAAAAGTTATTAACTACTTTGCAAAACAGTGTTTAAAGTTTTATATAGAACGTCGTTGCAAAATTTAAATTCAACAAAGACAACGCGATTCGAAAAAATTTGGTAACCATTAGCTGTTTATTTATATTTTTTATCAAGAATATAGTCGTCATTGTGACAAAACTAATATTTAACTATTACAAATAGTTGTGACTTCCTTATAAAAAAGATACAGAATAGTGGCAAAAAGGCCTTATTTGATTCTGATGTGCCAGAAATGTCTAGCAAAAATGCAATCACTTTGTTTTGATTAAACTTACTAAAATCCACATGTTTTCAAACTCAATTACCATAAAGCATCATTACATTGAAATACATTAGCAAAATATTATATAAACTTAAGACATTATGGTATTTTAAAAAGCACTTTCAACTGCACTCTCTCCTTAATTCATTAATTTAATTTATCTCTGTCAGTTTAGAATTACGTTGCTTTTCAGTTTATCTTAACCTAATTATTTGTTTATACAAAAATAAAATGTATCTAAATTATTAAAATAAAATGTATTGACGTTTCATTAAATTAATAAAAAACCAGTAGAAATCAGAAAAAATAAAAATGAGAAGCAATAACTAGTCACAATGTCACCACTGCTGTTACACAACAGGTAAAAAATGAAGTAGTAGTATTAGCTATTTGACAACAAACATTTGGTTGTTATATTTATAAACAACAAACTCTGCCAGATGGAGAGAAAAAGAAAACAACACAGTTTGGATAAAAAATAAAAAAAAAAAACAAAACTTTTTTTGATATAATATTGGGGAAAGGGAAAACCAGAAAACAGTACAGTTTAGACAGGAAGTTAAAAAAAATAATCACATGTTGTCTAAATAAAAGCTATCGCCTTTTAGAAGGCATCTCTTAAACCTGTTTTGGCTAGTCATTCAAATAAACCACCCAATGCGATGCATATAATTTAGTTTCTATTTTATATTTATGGAGTTAATGGTTACAAAGATAATTTTAAACAAAGCGAATTCATTTTTACCAGCTGAGTAATCTGAGTTTCAACCTTGAAAAAAGGCGACCAGAAGCTCCCAGTCGTGACAATGCTGTGTGTATAATATTCACCATGAACTAGGATTGAAATTTATTTAGCTAGCGCATAATATGAATATTAAGTATATAGAAGTAGGACGTCCGTCGCATTTTCGAATGACGGTAATAAATTTGTGCTAAAAAGCTAGCAAACAAATTTATAAACTTTGGCTAATGTATGTTATTTACATCAGATTTGTTTTAGAGTAAAGTTTCTTAATGATTTCTTTTCTTCCTTTTTTTTACTCACAATCAAAACCTCTTTTCGAAACGAACGAAAAAATTTGTAGCCTCATTTTTCGTGAGAAAATTTTCACCGTGACCCTATCACAGAAAAGTAAGAAATCAGAAACCTGAATAATATTTAGAGATAATTAAAAATTTCTTAAAACTGACTTCTCACCAAATTGAGAAGAAACCTCAGCTTGAATCATTTATTTATTTTTTTTTATTTATTACAAAATTTGAAACAAAATCACTTGAAATTTTATAGAACGGCAATATCTTTTATGTGATTCACATTTCAATTTAGATGGCGTCCTGACATAGGGGTAGAGCGCCTACCCTGTGATTAGGGTGTCCCGGGTTCGAGTCCCGTTTGAACATGGTTGTTCTTCTGTGTTCTATCTGTGAGGTGTGTGATTGTGCCCCCCCCCTGTAAAATGGGGCTGTGCAAGCGAATGTGATGTGTGAGTAGCAAAAGTCGTACTCTTGGCCCTAGTTGGCGCTACTACAAAACAAGAGGCGTTGATTAGACTTAAATCGCAGACTACCTCAGCGAGCTTGTCCATGATATGTGCCACAAGAAACAACAACAACATACATTTTACTCTACCATTCAAGTTCAAATACATTTTTTAAAACTTGTACTGGATGGCACTTGATGTTAATATAGTTTTTTTAAATATTGATTTATTAATTAAATTTAATTAATTTTTAATACTTTAAATAGAGTTTTTGCAGTTTGTAATAAAAATTGAAATCAACAGGCAGAAGGTCAATCTGTAAAATGCGAGGATTTCGGTATTTTTCGCGTGAAGGTGAAGAAAACGAGTTCAATTCGCGCGAAAACCAATAATTTTTTTGATAAATTATTTATATTAATTGTAATTATTTAATAAAAAGTTACTTAAATAAAAAAATTTTTTGTTGACCTAAGTAAGAATTTACTTAATTTTTTTAATGTCATTTGTTTATAAATTACTTGCTTGCTTTAAATTAACCATTTAACTGTATTTTACGAATATACTCGCCGTGAAAAAGTACATTTTGCGTTATGACGAATTTATTAAATAATAATTGTTGTATTTAAATAATAAATTTTCTTTATTATATTTATAATTAATTATTTATTATATTTATACAATATATATACATATATGTTTATATATGTTTATGAACAATTTAGATACACATTTTCCGAAGAGATCTCCAAGTTTAAATCATAAAGCTACCTTTTTCTCACGATATTTTTAATTTTCACTTTATGTAAATGTGTTTCTAAAATTAAATCTCATAGTTGATACGAGGTAGCTAAGTAAATAACAGTTTATTTCCTAGTTGTTAATGTGCTTCCTCAACGGTCAAAAAGCTGTTTTTTTTTTCAAGACTTAGTTACAATGGTGCTGATTAAGACAATGTATGTGAACATTTTGGTCAAGAACAAGCTTACAAGAATTGATTATTTGCCTATCACTCAAATTTTTGGTTGTTTTGATTTTAATGGCTCGTGTTTCACCTTCAAATCAATTATTTCAAAACTTCGACCAGTAAAAAAGAAGAACTTGTTTCTTTACCGAGTATCATATGATGTATATCAGATAAGCCAAGACGTACAGCTCATGTCGTTTACAAACACACGGGGAATAAAGCACATCTTATGTAAGCCTCGCTATCATATGTTTGTGTTGGCGGTAGAAAGATTGAGGGTTGGAATTCATTTTGCACGTTGGAGAAAATAAATGAAAAACCAGAAAACTTGATAAACGCTTTTTTTTTTTGCCTTCGAAGATAGAGAAACTTTCTTCCGGGTTTTTGTTTTGCTCTTCTCTCTTTCTTTCTCTGGTTCATCAGTCAACTTGGTCCTCAATCACGAGCTCAGAAAATAAGCACTGCCATGAGAATGGAACCCCAGAAACAATTTTTCCTTTAACAATAAATTCAGCCAACACCGGAACTGATGCTATGAATGATTTCTGTCTATTACTACTTCACTAATTACAATAATAAATACTTCCTCAGTAAAAATGTATGGCATATATTTTTATAAAGTCACCAAACATCAACCAATAAAAAAAAATTCAAATAAGTTACTAGTATTTGTTTGGCTGTAACCAATAAGCAAAACACGATAGTAATAAATGTTTGAATTCGATTGTCAGAAATTTTGAATTAAAAAAGTTTATTTTGTATGAAATATAATATTAAAAAAATTGGGATTTTAATGAAAGTATTTTTGAAGTAAAGCAACAGTCTCTAATCAAAGAAATAAATTATTTAAATTCCTATAAGATCTCTTATAATATAAGATTTATAATACTATCAATAAGGCAACACTTCGTCCTGAAGCTTATTTACAGGAGAATTTGGTTCGTTTTAAAGAAGCAGTAAACAACGTCAAATCTCCCTTGAAATGAAATTAATGTGCATTTCAAATTATCCTTTTGAGCAGAATTAGAGATTCAACGATATTGTTAATATTTATAAATATATACCATAATATAGGATAAAAATTGATTCGAATATTTTACAGCCAATTAGGGTAATTGGAAATGAATTATTTGTTGACTACGATTAGCTAACTAATAATTCATATAACCGATTATTCATAATTATTAGCTAACTAATAATTCATATAGCTATTTACAGTACCCAACTTCAAATCTCCCACATAATTTTGGATAAAAATTAATTCGAATTATTTACAACCAGTTAGGGTAAATGGAAAGGAGTTATTAGTTAATTATAGTTCTTGCCTTCTTCGCCGACGTCTTGGCAAAGAGGTAGCGCGTCTTCTTAATGATGTGGAGGTCCTGAGTCTGTGTCCCGGTTCGAACATGGTTGTTCTGCAACTGTTCTATCTCTGAGATGTGTGAATGTGCTCCTTTATAAAGCCTTTATAAAGTGAGTAGCTAAGACTTACTCTTGGCCCTAGTTGGCGCTACTTAAAAAAAGAGACGCAGCCTCGGCTTGAAATCACTGACTGCATCAGCAAGCTTGTCCATGTTAAGTGCTATTAGAAACAACAGCAATTGTTTCCTCCGATTTAAAATATTCTTATGAGAAGAGAAATAAGTTTATATTTATGTGAGTGCATAATTATGTTCCGAAAGATACATTAAACAGTGCCATTTTTCCTAATTAATATATTAATTATAACAATGTTTATTATTAACCTAAAATGTCCCCAATTACTACCCAAAATATGGAGTAACTGGGATCCAGTGGGGTAACTAGGGTATGACAAGCAAGATGACTTCGTCATTATCAGAGACGAAAAATTGTAGAATAAAGTTGTAAAGCATTTAAGTATAAAATATTTCAACTTTTATTCTTCAGAAGTAACATAAAAATTCTTAAAAAATAATAAAGATTTTTTCTCCTAATTTAATATTTTGATATAATAAACTACGTCGGATATTCCCAAATACAAATAACTATTAGAGAAATAAGTTTATAATTTATGTGAGTGAATAATAATATACACTGTATCTCACACTGACATTCGATTCATGAACATTCGAAAACATTTTTTTTTATCAGAAAGCATATATACATTGCTATAAACGAATCATTCATGTGCGAGGAATTATGATAAAATTAGATGGATCGTGAAAACGGACTTAATATAAATAAGCTCGAAGGTCATATTTTTATTCATTCTGCAATCCTATAAATAAAAAACTGAATTTTATTTTGAAATAGCTAATAGCTTGCTTGGAACTGCTGTGAATAAGTTGAATGAAAATAAGGGAATAAAGAATTAATTAATAATAAATGTGCCAGGTATAGAAATTACAAACAAATAAACAAATCTTTTTTCTGATGCCAATTGCATGCATTAAAAAAAGGATTATTTATTAATTGGATGATTTTGCTTCTTCGTGAGGCTAAAATGACTTCGATAATTGTTCGAATTAGAAAATTTTTGTTTTTTCCATGAAAATGAACTTTCCACTGAGTAAAGCTCTGTTAATTTTGTTCAGTTTGAATTCTTAAACCAATAATCGTTTAATTGCTGTACAGTATTTGGCATTGAATAATTAATCGGTCATCACCTCTACAGATACGTATTCTGACTCAATTCCAGAACAGATATATATTTCATAAAAATTCAACATATTTCCATGTGCTGAAATTTATTGTCGAACTCTTTATTTTATTTCTTAAAAATACGGAATTTCGCCTCTCGTAATTTCAATTTCATTTCAAAACAATATTTTTTAATTAAAAAATTCAATTATTTATTAATTATATATAAAATTAACATTTTAATCGGCATTCTACTCACGTTTTTTATATTTTCAAAGGTTTCTGCTTTGCATGCAAATCTTTGATCTGATGAAAGATTGCATGCATTAAAATACGGACAATTTAGTAATTGGATGTTTTTGCTTCTTTGTGAGGATGAAATGAATTTAATTTGTTGAATTTTCAAATCAGATAAATTTTTTTCCTTGTAACATTAATGTTGGCTTGAAAAGGAACTTTTCTTTGAGTAAGCTCTGTCAAGTGGGTTCAGTTTAAATTCTTAAACCGGTAACTGTTTAATTACTAAATCGGTCAACTTCACTACAGTCACGTATTCTGACTGAACTCCAGAAAAGATATATATTTCATAAAAATTCAACAGATTTCCATCTGTTGAAATTTACTGCTGAAATCTTTATTTTATTTCTTAAAAATTCCACTCTCGTTTTTATACTCTCGTAAATTCTACTCTTGTAATCCCAATCTAATTTTTAAATAATATTTTTAAATTTTAAAAAAATCAAGATTTTTTTTAGTAATTTAGATGAAACATTAACATTTTAATCGGCATTCTACTCACATTTTTTTATATTTTCAAAGATTGCAGCATTGGATGCAAATCTTTGATCTGATAAAAGATTGCATGCATTAAAAAACCAAACTATTTATTAAACGGATGTTTTTGCTTCTTTGTGAGGATGGAATGAATTTAATTCTATGATTGTTCGAATTAGACATTTTTTTCCTTGTAATATTAATTTTAAGCTTAAAAATGAACTTTTTGCTGAGTACAGCTCTATCAAGTTGGTTTAGTTTGAATTCTTAAAGCAATAATTTTTTCAAATATTTCCGTGTGCTAAAATTTACCACCGAACTCTTTATTTTATATTTTAAAAATACGGAATTCTACTCTCGTAATCCCAATATAATTTCATAATAATATTTCTGAATAAAAGAATTCAAGATTTTTTTTATTATTTAGATAAAAAGTCGACATTTTAATCGGCATTCTACTTACATTTTTTTTATCTTTTCAAAGATTGTGGCATTGGATGCTGAATCATTCCCATAAATTTAATGAGATGGAAAAAGGTTTCTAAGTTCATGAAGAATATTTTCTTTCATAATAACGTGTTTCAATGTTTTTTATGAAAATTTTCAACCGCGATCTTCATTTTTAACTTAATATTAAAATAAAAAGAATAACTGCATTGCGGATACTAAATACCAACGACTCTCTCTTTTCTAAGGGGAATTATAATGATATATTAATGTTTTTAAAAGTTTGGAATCGTTTAATATGTGATCGAAAAATTTTAATGATATTTTGATAAATTAACTAACTTTATTAGGTAAGTTTATTATTATATTTTGATAAACTTACTAACTCAGGAAATACTAACTTTATTTGTAATTTAAGTCACTTAAAGAAACTTAAATGAGAAATTCAAATAGTCTTTTTTAAAAACTTCTATATATAATAAAAATATAAAATAAATAAGGATTTCATTGATCTCGCCAGGAGCAGAATAGTAAGTCTGGCGCAGTTATTTTTGCGATTTATTGAGGATATTTTTTGGATTGTAGGTAATGCTAATTTCTATTTGCCAGTAATGCCGATTTGCATTTTCGACATTCTAAAATACAATTTTAAATGCCTTCCTATATATTAACTATTATTTTTGTTAGTAATTGCTGCATCATTTAGTTTTTATAAACAGTTTAATATAATCATTTAGGTTTAACTTTCTCTCTCCCTTTTCGGACAAAACCAATTTTTCAGAATAGGGAAGAATATGAGGATTGCAAAAAATTCTTATATTCGGAAGAATATGAGGATTGCAAAAAATTCTTATATTCGGAAGAATATGAGGATAACAAAAAATTCTTTTATTTGGAATAATATGAGCATTGCAAAAATTCCTTATATTCTTCCTGATTCATATCTTTATATTTTTTATATTCTCACTGAGGGAAAAAATGTAGGGAGGGGTGCTGCTTTGATACCAACTGCCTATAACGCTATTTCCGCGGGTTGGCAAAAAGTCTATTTTTTACTGCATTACGCATTTTTCGCAGTTTAGAATTATTATTTTTACGATTACAGATTTTTAATAAGTCATATTTTTATCGTGTAACATATCTATCAGTTCACTTTGTTTGAAAAATATTTAAACCTATTTGCCAATATCCCATCTAAACTAATTTTTTTAAAAAATGAAGTCCGGGGGTTAAAGCATTTAATTTGGAGTGATTTAAAATCATTATACCTTCAGTTTTGTAGGGGAAATGAAATTTTATAATAACAAAAATATCTAAAAATTATGAGAGACGAAAAGGAAATATATAATATTTAGTAACTTATTTTAAAATGTGATACGAATAATAATTCAATTTAGTAATAGTAGAAAATAGAGTTCCCATTTCAAGTAGAAAGTTAGATACCCAATTTAATAAATCTTTTCTTACATTTACGCAGAATAAAATCAGTTCAGAGATATAATCAGATAGGACAATTTTTATCCAATTATCGTCCTTCATAAACTATCATTAATCATCAAAATATATTTTGATTTAGTTAAACTGTTATTCTTCCAACCGTTCGCATTTATCTGATTACTAAGAATTCCTTCAATACTTCAGACAAATGAATAATGGTTAATTCATTGCGGTACCCTCAATCGGGCAAAGTATACAAATTTGCTAAAAGAATCAACTATAAATGATTCGATATATCGCTTTTCCCATCTCCTCAACTTCTTTTTGTTGAAAAGAGTCAAAATCATCATCTTCCCTGGTATTACTTTTCCTCTTTTTTCTATATTAGATGTCAACCAGAATTAAATTAATATTAATAACCAGCTTTCCACGTGAAGAAGATTATGTATGCAGATCATGGGTTAAATTCCTTAAAAATATCAGATGTTAATTTGGCATAAAATAACAAACATTATTGGCGGGGTAGAAACACTACAGCGTTTCTAGATTTAATCTCACTTCCTGTTATATAAAAAAAATTATTCAAAATGTATGAAAAGTTACAGGTTTTTATTAAATTCAAAGCTTGCTTCTAGTTAGCCTACGATGAAAATTGTTAGGCGCAATTGGAAACTATCACGTTTCTCAGGAGAAAATCTAAAAATGAAAAAATTAAATCGTTTTCATTAATTTTATATCGTACAAATAAAGAAATGTGTGACTTTTTCATTTACCATGCAAATAACCAAAGTAAGGAATAAGCAATTACACATAGAAAAGATTTTGCATCATTTTTTTTAATACGGTAAAAACTAAAGTAAACAAATGTTAGAAAATTAAACTAAAAAAGTATTTAGCATTTTTAGAATACATTTTAAAAGGCCTATGTTTTTCACCTCGCTAAAGATGTTCACCACCACGAACTGTAAGTCATTGTTCCCAATTACTCCCTTTTTCAATTACTCTCATTGACCTTGTCATATTTTAAGACAGAAGATTCATAATTTGAGTACAGCAAAAATTAATATAAAAATTCTTATTTTTTTAAAAAAAATAATGCTGTTTTTTTCAGTAACATTAAAAATATACCCGAAAAAATCAACCCAAGAAATCTCAAATAGAATGAAATAATGTTCCGCTAAAATTAAATATTTAATTCCCATTTAGAAAATGAATAAATCATTATTTATAATAGAAAATTTTACGACTCTAATTTTTTTAATTTAGCTGACTGGAAAAGTAGCCTCATATTTAAAATAAATATTATTCAAAAGATTTATAAAAGGAAAGAAAAAAAATTATCATGTGCAAAATTATTTTTAAAAAATTCAATTTTTAATTCCTGCGTTCTTCTGAAAAATTTTAATAGAGTTTAAATATATCATTTTCCTCAAAACAGTAAAAAATTGAGTAATAGATTAACCCTTTGTGGTCGTATGTCTACTCTCAAACACCATTCAAGAAGGTAAAATTTTAATTTAATTTAATTTAATAATTTAAATAATTAAAATTTTAATTTTAAAATTTTAATTATTAAAAACATCTACAGAATGTTAAAATGATGAAGATTTATTTTTCAGGGACACTCAACTTAAATCAATTGCATGTATTTATTTTTAGTGTAATAAACAGGTCCATGTATTAGGTGAATAATTAGGCATTGAATTACTTTTCCGATCGCAAAGGGTCAATAAAGCAAAAAGATTAAGTAATAAATAAAATTACCAATTAAAGAGCTTTCTCATCAAAATAAACTGAGAGTTCGTGATTTTATTTAAGCAAAATGAGATCATTAAGCAAATATTTATAGACTGAAAATGCTATACGGTAAATTAGTTCAATATTTGTATATTCTTCAAATAATGGTAGTTTGATTTGTTTTACTCATATATATTCTTTCAAGAATGAATTTGAAAAAAAAAGTTAAAGCCAAACGATATTTCTTGAAAAAAAAAATTGAAATTAACAACATTTCATGAAGCAATCATGTCAATCCAGTAAAACTTACACCTCTAACAGTTGGATTAAACACTAGTAAATTATGTTTATAGAATATCAAAAAACCTTAAAATGTTATAACACAAATAAGTAATAACAAATAAATCCTAAAATGATAAAAAAATAATCTACTCATTTTTTATTAATAAATGCATTAAAAAACACAATACTTTGTTGGGCTTCACTAGAAAGTGACAGTGGCAAGAAAGAAAATTTAAACTGCCTATAGATGAAAAGAAAGTCTTGTTCGCAGATGTTTGAATTTTGAGTTTCCGAAAATAAACAAACAGAAATAAATTAAATCAACATTTTCACAATATCAACGGCGTGTCGAAAATCGTAGGTACTCACTACGCAAAAATATAGCAATAAACGCGCGAGAGAAAACAAATGTTGAGTGCCTTCCTTGTTATTTCTTATTATTTACTCACCATTTATGTTCGAAAACAATTGCATTGCCGAATAATGAAACTTATCTCAGGATAGTGGTTAACTTAGCATTTTGAAGTCACTAGACCAAGTGTTCCGTCTACACTTCTAGACGCTAATTATTCATTGAAATGCAAATAAAGAGAAAAAAAAAATCTTTCGAATGACGTTAGAGGAAAAGATTAATCTTTCACTTGAATGCTAAATTGCGGATTTATTTCAATTCAAATGCTTTTTTTTTAATAGAGAGAGTGTTTTGTGACACTATTTGCACGTCTGTACAGTTTTGAGATTTAGTGTTAAATTGTGGATTTATTTGAATTCAAATGCTTTTTTTTACAGAGAGACTGTTTTGTGTACACTATTTGCACATCTGTACTGTTTTGATATTTAGTGTAATTAACTCAAATCAGTCAAGAGGCATTAATTTTGCAACGTTGCGCAACGATTCTTCCACTTGCCTTGAAAACCATTAAAAAACATGTTGGCCAAAATAGATGGTGTTTATGGCATCAAAATTATCTGTTTTTATGGCATCAATCATCAGAAGACGATTATCGACGAATAAGCCAAATAATATTTTCTGCGAATTTCATCACTTAAGTGGGTTTTGCAATGAGATTAATTAGTCAATCAGTTAATTTTTTTAGAACTGATCAGTTATCGAAATAAGTTCCGTTATATAACGAAAATTCAATCATTAAAAAGAAATACGCCAAGAAAAAAAAAATACTTTTCAAAGAATCTAGGGCTTAAGATATTCTCAAAATGTTGCTTCTTTATCTTAAACTTCTTATTTTTTTATTATATTATTCCTTGACAATTATATTATTAAATTAGTTCATTCACCCTCAAAGATAATATTGACCAATTACGAATATTCAACGTTATAGTTAAGTCTAATTTTAAATAATAATGGATTCTTTGAATATAGGGTATCATATACAGGGTAGCCATAAAAGTAGCTTTCCTTGTTTGAAGGCTTCGGCAGATAAAATTAATGAACCGAATGAAACCAAATTTTATACACATAGAAAGACATGGAGAGAGGAATTCCTCCATAAATTTTAGAACAAAAGTCACCAATGAAACGGCTTTTGATGCTGTGGAACGAAAAAGGAACTCAGTAAATGCTCTGAAAATATTAGGTTGGGAAAAAAGAAATCCATCATTATTTTATAGCCATCTACCGAGAAAACAATGGATTTCTTTTTCCATTATTTTCAAAATTAAATATGGAAAGAAAATGGAAAATAATGGAAAGAAATCCATTATTTTCTCGGTAGAGGGCTGTAAAATAATGATGGATTTCTTTTTCCCCTACCTAATATGTTTATGCAAACTTCCATCAATGTTTCAGCGACAGGAAAAAGCTCGCACAAACAGCGGGAGAGGTCTCCCCAAAATTTTCTCGCATACTCTCTAATAAACTTGACATGTCAGAAAATGCTTTGCTTGACAGCAACGTCCAATAGTTACGAAATATTTTCTAATGTGAATTGCCCCTTTGTACTGAATCTGTCGAGTTATCCTTTGCTATTAATCCCGTAATGTAAATAATAATACCCAAAAAACGAATTTGTAATTTAGACATGCTTTTCTCAATCGATTGAAATAAATATTTGATCCAAAACTACACTTGTATTCATAAAATCCCATACCTAATTTGATGTATTCAAGTAACTGCGTTTTAAACGCGTTAACATGATTCTGAAAGTACAGACCGACAGATAGTCAATCCGTAATCGGTTTTGTCTCAACCTGTAATAGGTGTCTAAACTATAGATATTAAATCTGTGAACCGAATCTTATCTATCTAGCTCTCTTCGTTTTATAATTATCGTATTAACTCATATTCGAACAAATTGGAAGATGAACTTCCTCGAAGCAGATTTTACTCAAAATTTGATAGAATTTTTCAAATTTAGAGTTGTTGTTGTTACTTATGGCACTTGCCTTTGTACAAGCACCCCACTGATATATCAGCAGATTTAAGTCGAAATGAGCATCTCTTGTTTTTGAAACAGAGCGAACTAGAGCCAAGAGTACGAATTAGCTACACACTCACACATCTCAAAGGTAGTCACACATCTCAAAGGTAGAACACAGAAGAACATTCATGCCCTAACCGAGAATCGAACACAAGACGTTCAGATCACGAGGAAAACACGCTACCTCTGTGCCAGGAAGTCAGCGCAAATTTGGTGTAAAGATAGTATGCCAAATTTCAGTCGTCTAGCTCAAAACTTTTTTTAGTTTTCTTTGCCACAGACTGACAGATAAAAGGATGGACATTTTTCAAAAACGTGTTTTGTTGTTTTAACTCAGAAAAGTCTAAAACGTGGTTATCGTCAAAATTTTTTGATAATTATTATAATTTCTCTAAATTAAGTATACAAGAAATTTAACTGAATGGTATTAAGTATGAAACACACAGAAAAAAATCTTTCATTACTAAACATTAAGATTCCCGGACCACATGCAACCTTTTAAAAGCATTCACCTTCTTATGAATAAAATATTGTATCGTTAGCAACTTATTTCTTCTTCTTTTTTGTGAAATTTATCATTCCATGCCTGTAGAGTTAAACCTATAGAGTCTGAAATGTTATAAAATTCACCTACAGAAGTCTCCAAACAAGGAAAATTATTTTATGGCCATAATTTACTTCTCATTGCGAAATATCGTCAAATGATAACTGAAATTTATTTAGATGTTAGATGTTTATTTAGATGTTAGTACCACCCAAAGGAAATTCAAATAATGCGTATTTATATACAAAATTAATGACAATTTAGAAGGGAATTTAGAACATTTTTAGTCGCAAGTTTTATTAGTCGCACAGGGTGAAACCTTTCTTGATTATCACCAATAAGAATCCTCCGATAGAATCCAACCCTTAAATCTGTTTATCTTATTTCTTAAATATATATTTAGTATTTTTAGTTAAAATTATCATCACTATCTGAATGTTTTAAAAATAATACAACAATGTCAAAGTCAGTAGCGCGGAAAATGAAGTGAACTTTGTGATCATTCTTTGAGCTATGACGTGCATGCTGTAGAAACAGGAAAGCTACCAAAACAAGAAATTGCAGGTGATACGATTCTTCGCGCTGTCTTAGATTTCCGGATCAAACCGGCTGAGGTTATCGGGAAAAGCATCAAGGACACTGGGCCTACTGATAGATAGCTACAACAGAGAATCACGCTAATACCGGAATCATATGACTTGAAATTTGTAAATAACTCGATGACTCGCGCCTAATAACCTGTTAAATACACACTTCCTTTAAAGTCTGCCCTTTAACATATTTCAAAATTCTGAATAGAACAATTGTGTTAATTTTATTACTTCGGGTAACTAATGAATACGGTTGATTTCTTTATAATGATTATTTGATGTTAAAAGTTATGCAAGAATTTCGATAAAAACATCTGAATACAAGTCTACTTTCAATTTTGTTTTTTAATTTTTTCCCCAAAAATTTGGGGAAAATTTGGAGATTGAATGTCCCGATTTTAATCTCCACCGTTTACAATTTTTTAACTCTTCATCCTTGGATGTGCAAACTCCTTTGAGGAAAAGTCCACCCAAAAACATTTTTAAGTTTTTAAAAGCAATTGGAATTTATCACCTTATTTGAAACTTGTTTTATATTGCTTCAAATATCATCGTCTTTTTACAGTTTTTTAATTGAATTTTTAGCATCGTTTGTTCTAAATTAT
This sequence comes from Argiope argentata, assembly GCA_026289955.1. Taxonomy (NCBI): domain Eukaryota; kingdom Metazoa; phylum Arthropoda; class Arachnida; order Araneae; family Araneidae; genus Argiope; species Argiope argentata. Next base: position 16,220,980 of record JAOUZG010050968.1, read on the forward strand.
GCTTTTTAAATTTTTATACACTTTTAGTCTTCCTGTTTGAACAAATGTATGGCGCAGTATGGCCTTTTTTTGGCTCTTGTGCCACTAAAACAGACAAACCAGCCAAACCAACCAACCCCCAAAATTTGGAGGACGCAAATGCGTCTTCAGTTTCGTTACTTCCAGCGACTTGTAGATACGGTTAATTATTTTTATCGATTATTGTTACGATTATTTCCTGCAGAACGATTCTAAACAATCGAAAAGAACTCTGAATATTAGACTTTCTTAAAATTTGTCTTTTAACCTTTTCAAAAAATTCAAACGCATAAATTCTTTTATCTCGAGTTACTACTAGTTAAGATTGATTTCTTCACTCAATTATATTGTATTTAACATTGAACTCTTTTGAGAAACTTAAAAAAAAGCCATGAAAATCTAAAAATTATTCTAATTTTATTTATTCTAATCGATGACTGCTGTTTTCTTTTTACAGCTCAAATTACAGAAGAATATTAGAAAATAATTACCACCCACCTCAAGGAAACTTTTCAAAATTTAAAGTAATTAATTCATAAATAAATAATGACATTTTATTAAAATAATTGTTTGGATTTAATTACAATATAAATAGAGCAAATAAATGTTCTCTATCTAAATGTTAAACTAAAATTAAGAGAAAAAAGAAATATGTTTAATAAAATTAAAAATTGAAACATGTTTAATAAAGTGGATTTGATTAATTCTGCTTCCTTATATATATAGATATATATGTGATGCTGAAACTAAATCCAAAATGAGCACCGATTTTTAAAAATGATAATCAATATCTGTACGAAAGTAATAATAATGCTGCGACTTTATAAGTTTAGAAACATTAAATTTTAGGCTTTTAATAGCTCAACTTTTAAAAAATAATTCCAAAGTTTTAGGATATGAACTTAATTTCAGGTTCGAACTTAATTTTCGGGAGAAACAGAGGGATGTATTCACTTCGATGGACCATCGTCCCCTGAACGACGACATATGGATGTAAATTTTATAAAATTTAAAGTACTGCTTATTTTCAGATACGAAAACCTTAAGTGCATTTGCAAATGCATCGATTTGTTTTATTTTTTCTGATTAATATATTAAAACAACACGAATTTTCGAATTAAAACAAAATAATAGAATTCCAAAAATAAATGAAAATCAAAGTTGGAAAAGAATAACAGAAAAAAAAGTATTTAAAAAAGAACGCCGAAAAAATGTTCTTCTAATTCACTTCGCATCACCTCTCTACGGAGTAAAATCATTCGAAAATAATTAGCACGGAATTCTGAAACGTAAATAACTCGTTTACGCTTTCTGTTCTGTTATTTTTATAAGATCCGAAATCAGTTCGTGATCTTTATTTAAGTTTATTAAGGATTAATACATGCTCTAATCTATCTTAAAAATAAAGAAAGAATCTTATAGTTTTGTAACTGACATTGCGAATTAATAGACTAGATATATCCGCTGCTTGATAACTAAAATATACCTATAAAGTAAATGAAAAGGGGATTATGGTCTTTATCTAAAGAATATTTTAATTACAGTTCACGTTTTACATATTTTACTTATAGTTCATAATTCTTAATTGACTATTATTATTCATATTATTGCAGCGATACATACATTCTTCATATTAAGGAAGGAAATGGATGGTTACAATATAGATTACTGCCGGGCCAATTTTTCACGGTGTCCATTGTGATGGACACCGTGAAAACTATCGTGAATTGTTGGCCTTTTAGAAGCTTTTTTAAGGAGCTGAAGATATGGGAGTCACATGGGTTGAATGTTTGTTGTTGCTGTTACCTATGGCACTTGCCATAGATAAGCCCCCAGCTGATACAGCAGCAGATTTAAGCCGAAAGGAGCGTCTCTTGTTTTTGAAGTAGCGCTAACTAGGGCCAAGAGTACGACTTAGCTACATACTCAACATATTTGCTTGCACATCCCCTTTTTACAGGGGGGTACAGTCACACATCTCACAGATAGAGCACATAACAACAACCCAAACCCGGACTCGAACCCGGGACTCAAAGAACACGCGCTACCTCTGTGCCAAAAAGCCAGCATCTTGAATGTTTAAAGAAAATATGTGGACTTGCCAATAAAGTCTTCTTAGCAACTAGACAATCTTCTAATCGCATGTGATCTGAAGTTACCTGACGAAAGTGCTGTCTCTTTCCAGGGGATGCCTTTTTCTGATGTCCTGTTTATATAGCAGAGAATGTGCCGCAGTAACACTGAGCGCTAACTACTTTCCCCATTTCCAGCCAGCCGATAAGTAGACATCCTTCGTCGCAAAAAAATTTGGCATAGCTTTCCTAGCCTTCATGGCAGAGTAAAATGTTTTAGGATGAATAGATCCGAAAAGCAGTCATTCAAGATCCATCAGCCAACACAGTCATGAACTGTAATTAGGCGCATTGGCGCAATAGCAAAAGTTTTATTTTCATTTGGGCGCATTTTAAAATTAACATTTTAAACAACCATTAAGCAAATATGTATCATTTTTAGGATCCATTAAATATGGTATTTAAAATCCTGCAGTAAAAGTGCGCAAAAGCAGGAAGTATTTAATTTCCATTTGAAACTCGGACACCTTCTGACCTTGATATTTTGAAAGGGTAAGTTCTCATACAGTAAAAAATGTTTAATTTCCAAAACTTTTGTGAAATTTTTATAATAATTTTATTTTTCATGTGAAAGTTGTTGTTGTTGTTGTTGTTACTCATGGCATTTTACAAGCCCGCTGACAGATCTGTCGGCGATTTAAGCCGAGTGAGCGTCTCTTTTCTCAATAGGGCCAACTAGGGTACGGCTTAGCTACCTCATGGGTCACTTTCGTTTCCACAACCCCTTTTTACAAGGAGGCACATTCACATACCTCATAGATAAAACACAGAAGAAGAACAAGCATGCCCGAACCGGGACTCCAACCCGGGTAAAAAAATGAAAAAATAAACAAATAACACTATTTCATGTTAATTTGAATATCTTCAGATCATCAAATGAGTTAATTTTTTTCATTAAATATTTATCTTTCTGTATTTATCAAATTATTTGATTTTTACAGTAATTTTCTCAATTTTATGACGTAATAAACCAGAACATGAGATGTGGTGCAATTAGGTAAATGTTTTTTTTTTCAAACTAAAAGGTGTAACAAATTATAAATAATTCGGATTCAGGTCGGAACAAGTGTTAATAAAAAATGGAAATTTACTAAAAATCAATACCACAGAATTTTTTGTATTTATTCTTTATGAATGCAACGAAAAATTATTGATTAATTTATGGGGATCATAAAATGATTTCAAAAAGGTGAATCGAAGAAAAAGTGAAATGCTTATACCCTAGTAAACAATTTTTAATTTGTGTTAAAGGGAGACAAAAAATATTCGAAAAATATTATGCACACGTTAGCGCAATAGAATAATATATTAAGCTCTGCTGGTATTTTCAATATTTTAAATTCAGTTTAACAAAACAATGTTGTTTACATACAGGAATGAAATTTCGTGTTATTTATTCCTTGACTTCGACTACTTTAAAAAAAATATTTTAAGAAGCTCCATATCTTTTATTAGAAACAAAGAGGCTGGATATGGTGATATATCAACAAATAAGGTAAAAAACCCAATAAGAAAGTAAATATAAGAAAATTCAGAAATGAGGCTAATATTATTCACAAGTTTTCCATTATTTACTGGGAGATGGAAGCTTAAATATACCAGGTGTTAATTTTTTGTAATAACAGAGTTTGTAAAAATTAAACAACGAAATAACGTAAAAATTTAAAAAAAAATTTCGAATTAATATTCATAATCATATTTTTAAATAAACTGATGATACTTGTTAAGAACTATTCATACCAGAAAGTCGTGACTTCTTTTTTAAAAACGATTTTATGCCTCAAATGGGTGATAAGCAATGAATAAAAACAGTATTTTTCAGTAGTTTTGGGTTAAGTGAGTTCCGTTTTTAGCTATTATAGTCTAATTTGCATTTATATAATTTGCGTTTATTATAATCTAATATGCATTTACAAAAATTTGATGAACATATGTTGTTTGTAGTTTCTTATAGTACTTGCCATGGACATGTTCAATGAGGTAGTCAGCGATTTATACCTAATCAGCGTCTCATGTTTGTAGTAGCGCCAACTAGGGTCAAGAGTACGACTTTGCTACTGATTCATCACATTCGCTTGCACAGCCCCTTTTTACAGGGGGGGGGGCACATTAGCACACCTTACAGATAGAACACAGAATAGCAACCATGCCCGGACCGGGATTCGAACCCAAGACGCCCAGATCTCGAGGAAAACGTGGCACCCCAAAACTAGGACGCCGGTTAATAAACATATTGTCCCCCTTCCCCCTAAAAAATTGTACATTTTAATTGATAAAAAATATGCAGGCATTTAGTAACACATTTTTCTAAAATTACTTACTTTAAGCTGTAATATTATTATTATTTCATTTCCCCCTTTTTTTGTAGTTTTTTTTTGGCACTTGAAATTCAGGGGTATAATTAGAAAGCGTATTGTGTTATTCAGACCGAGGGAGTAAATTAAGAAAAAAATCGCTAAATGACGAATGAAAGAAAATAAACAATTGCAATTTACATGGAAAGGAAGGAAATGAAACTGGTTTTTTTCTCTCTTTTTCTTTCTTGATATGAAGTATAAGAAGTATCGTAACTGTCATAAAACTTTAACATATCTTTCACTTTCAGATCTCCATGAGACCGAGAAATACATTTTTGACATTATGCCTGTCTATGAACATGAAATTCAAAAACGTTTTGAGGCTGAAATTTGTGAATCAAATTTCTTCTATTAAATTTTGAACGAATTCTATCCGCAAAAAATCCGTGAGTCGAGTTATTCGAGTTAACTCGATAACCAAGAAACGTTAAGAGCTAGGTAGGTGAAATTTGGTACACAGGTTTAGCATCTAAAATCTCAAATTTTAAATAAAATCTGTCACGTGATTGACCATCTATCGGTCTATACTTTCGCACTTTCTGTCCTTACTAAAATTAATCAAATTAGGTATGTTATCTTGTGAGCTAATTCGCGATTTTGAGTTGACGTTTGATGTCAATTGGTTGGATAAAAAACGACCAAACTTTTGAGACAGATTCAGTAAATATTCTAGATTCACTCCCAAAAATAAAAGTTCATAATTATCATTAATCAGTTCCATGTAAGGTTGTTTCTAAAGGCACTTGTCATGGACAAGCGCGTTGACGGCCGTCAGCGATTTTAAACCGAATGAGCGTCTCTTGTTTTTGAAGTAGTGCCAACAAAGGCCAAGACTAAGACTTAGGTACGCACTCATCACATTCGCTTGCACAGCCCTCTTTACAGGGGGCACATTGATATACCTTGCAGATAGAACACAGAAGAACAACCATGCCCGAACCGGGGATCGAACCCGGGATGCCCAAATCACGGGGAGAACAAACTAACTCGCTGTCTTAGCCAAGGTCTCCGATTTTATGCGGAGGAAGGGACCTAAGACCTTTATTGGAGAATATTGGAGAAAGTTTCGTTGAGGCCAGATTAGTTTTAGTTTAGTTATATTAACGTCCCGTTGTAAAGAAGCACCAGAGCTGTTTGGGGACGAACCTCGTAATTTTGAACCACGCTCAGATGATGAGGACAACACCTAAGCTGGCACCCCCTCTCCACACCACACCAGAAGGGTCGGCCTTGACGGATTTTATGACCAACAGACCTCTTACTCAACGGTTCTAGAGCCTGACTAAGCCAGGGGCATAAGGGGCAGATGCCCCAAGCCCTCACATTACAGGGGGCCCTTCAAATCGAAAAAGAAAGTTTATTTTACGTGTCCTTCTTTGAATAGCTTTTTTTAAACATTTATTTTACGAAAAAAAAGGCAGAGGGGGGCCCAAAGAAATTTCTGCCCAGGACCCCGGTTAAGCTAAGTCGGGCCCTGGACGGTTCTTCGGTGGAATCGGGTCTCGAACCTGCAATCCTCCGGATCATAAGCCGAGACCTTCCCAACAAGCCACCGCGGCTTCTATTTTGGGCAGAAGATTAGACTAGACTAAAGATTTCATGACAGTTCAACTCCTTAACCCTTGTTGCCCTTTCGTTATGTATAAATCGATTTATAATTTCTTAAGGATATAAACTAAATCAGATCATTCAAAGATGCTACAATTCAATATAAAAACTTCTCATAAACCACAAACATCTATTCCGTTGGATTTTAAGTGAATTAATAAGTTAAAGGCTTAACCCTTTGCGGTCCGATGTCGAGTGTGACTCGGCATTTAAAACTGTGCATCATTTTGACGTTTTATTTATTTTTCAAATTTAGTTGTTAAAAATGCCTACATAATGGTTTAGAGATGTAGATCAATTTTTCAAAGAAATTCGACTTAAAAGAATTATATATATTTGTCATAGCAATAAACAAATCTTTGTATTAGGTGAATAATTTTGCATCTAATTATTTTTCGGACTGAAAAGGGTTAAATCATCAAGTATTACCGCAGTTGTCATAGCAATGAGACAATGGGCTTAGAAATAGCTTATAAATGTTCATCGTGTCGATTTATTTTTTTATTCAGGAGAACATCTATCAAACAAGAGCTCAGACTTTTCATCAGTAAGTATTGTTTCTAATGGCATGACAGTGCATGAGCACCAAAAATATTGGTTTAATACAGGTAAAAATCCAAAGCATTCTGTGTTCTGTCATTGTGTGATAATTTCTTCTAACAACTAGTCCTATTAGAAAACGGCACACTGAGTATTTGCAAGCCTCACTCTATTTCATAACTTATTCTTTATAACGCGTTCCCCTGACAACCGCAAACCAATATGGTGATTTAATTTATTAATTATATAACCAAAAGTTTGGTTTCACGAGTAAAGAAAAATATACAGTTTATTTTCATCGTTCGGTGCAAGCGATATCTTCCTATATTCACATATTATAAATAATTCACTTTTACAGTTTATCCAAAGTTTTGAATCCTTCTGCATCAACACATTTACACTTTAACTTTCTGGCACAGAGGTAGCGCGTCTTCCTCGTGTTCTGGGAATCCCAGGTTCGAGTTCCGGTTAGGGCATGCTTGTTCTTTTGTGTGCTATCTGTGAGATATGTGACTGTGCCCCCCTCTAAAAAGGAGCTGTGCAAGCAAATATGGTGAGTGTGTAGCTAAGTCGTACTCTTAGCCCTAGTTAGCGCTACTTCAAAAAAATGAGACGCTCCTTTCGGCTTAAATCTGCTGCTGTATCAGCAGGGGGCTTGCCCATGGCAAGTGCCATAAGTAACAACAACACTTTAACTCGTGCAAAATTATTTTGCGCCGTTTTGTTTTCAAAATAAAGAACTGCAATTCTAAAATCAATGTTAAAGCGAAGTTTCCTTAGCCATGCTTCAAATTGGAGCCTATATTACATATCCAACATAGATTTTTTATTCTATTAGAGATTCAGAAATCTTCTAAAATTCATATAAATATCCCCGTTATTATAATAATTATTATTTTAGTTTTTGTAGAAACTATTTAAAGACAAAGCATTTAGAATGAAAAAGTCATTGAGAGCGGATTTATTATATGTTGGTTTTAAGTCATCATTCTGGGCTCAAACAGGTTTTATACATGAACTTACATTACTCACATGAATAATGGATAATATAATGTTGTTTTTCTGTCATAAATAGGAAGAGGTCCTAGACCTGCTCATTTTCTTTACTTGCTTCACGCGGTTATACACGATAGGACAGAAAAGGATACAATAACCTCTCTTTACTGGAATCTTATTAGCACTAACATTTTCAGACACACTTAAAAATGATTTTTTTTTATTTCGTCTCAAAATTTTCTGGATTTAATTTTTTTAAACTTATTTATTTATTTGCTTTTCTTCAGTTGGTTTGAAACGTTTAAATATGTCTTTCGATTTGCTAAACCTGCATAAGGATTGAAGTTTTATGGGGGGGGGAAGACAGATATTTGAACATTTTCAGCGAGCAATAATTTTTATAGAAATGATTAATGCAAGCGCCCTGGCATAAAGGTAGCGCGACTTCCCTGTGATCTGGGCGTCCCGATTTCGAGTCCAGGTTCGGGCATGGTTGTTCTGTGTTCTATCTGTAAGGTGTGTGAATGTACCCCCACCCCAGTAAAAAGGGGTTGTACAAGAGAATGTGATAAGTGAGTAGTAAAAGTCGTACTCTTGACCCTAGTTGGCGCTAATACAAAAAAAAAAAAAGAGACGCTGCTTAGGCTTAAATCGCTGATTACTTCAGAGAGCTTGTCCATGGCAAGTGCCATAAGAAACAACAACAGTAAAAATAGCATTTTCATTTATCCTTTTGATAACCAAGCTCAGAATTTTTCTATTTTCTAGAAAGCGTGTTAGATGTGTGAGACAATTTTTTTTCTTGTGAAAGCTTTAACTATTTCTTTTTTTTATTTCATCTTTAATTAATAATTTATCTTTTAATAAAGGAGTTCAAAAACTTTCTATTACTAATTACAAAATGTGAAGTTGATATGGGAAAGAAAAAAAAATCGCCGGATTTTCATCTTACTATTAGTTCCCTATTTATATATATCTTGCTCAAGTTTTTAATAGATAATAAAATACTTTATATTCATTCACTCAAGTTCAAATACATTTTTTGAAACTTGTAGTGGATGACACTTGATGTTAATACAGTTTTTTTTCAAACATTAATTCATTAATTAAATTTCATTGATTCTTAATACTTTAAATAGAGATTTAGCAGTTTGTAATGACAATTATATCAACAGGTAGTAGCTGAGTGGATAAAATGTAAAGATTTCAGTATTTTTTACCTGAAGGTGAAGAATGCAAGTTCAACTTTCGTGGAAATCAATTTTTTGATAAATTATTTACATTATAACTTTTAATAAAAAATAACTAAATTAAAATTTTTCTTTGTTTACCTATGTAGGCATTCACTTAATTCTTTTTCTTCTTATATTACTTATTTTGTGCTTAGATTGTGAGGCTTTAAATAATGTGGCTTGTATATTTAATTTGACAAAAAAATGACATAAAAAAAACTTTTTATTTTCAAAGCTTGCATGTGTCCGCTTGGGCAGTAGAGAATTGCCTAGATCATTATCTGTTGTTTATGAAGGATAACACTGGAATCAGACCAATAAGTTTTGAACCGAGGTCAGAAAAAAAACTTTTTTTGTAACGTTTTATTTTTTGTTAGAGTTGGCCATAACTTTTAGATATTAGAAATATATTAAAATTCTTTGAGTCTATTGCAATTCTAACATTTAGCTTAAGTGCAATTCTAATTTTTAGCTTAAGTGCAATTCTAATTTTTAGCTTAAGTGCAATTCTAATTTTTATCTTAAGGGCAATTCTAATTTTTAGCTTAAGCGCAAATCTAATTTTTAACTTAAAGGCAATTCTAATTTTTAGCTTATGGTTACTGTCGTTTTGAAATCTTTTAGAACTATTAGGAAGAAGTTCAAAAAAATGAGCAATAGACAGGCTAAGTTTCAAACAGTAAAATTCAGATAAAAATAAATCGTTTCTCGAATAGACTGAAGTTCTAGATGATATATCTGTTTGGATAGACTATTATGCTTCCCTTTATCGACCTTCGATAGGCCCTCATTGGACGGCGACCACACATGGAGTTACGTAAATTCAAATGATAATTAAAAAGATCATTGGTATCCATCAACTGAATAGAAATAAAGAATTTAACAATTTGCCATAAAAAAAACATTTTATTTGTAATTCTGTTGTTGTTGTTTCTAATGGCGCTTGCCATTGTTAAATTCGCCGACCCAGTCAGCGATTTTAAGCCGAGGGTGCGTCTCTTGTTTTAAGTAGCGCCAACTAGGACCAAGAGTATGTCTTAGCTACTCTCACATCACATTCGCTTGCACAGGCCCTTTTACACAGAGGACACATTCACACAGCTCATAGATAGAATAGATGAAGAACAACCATGCCCGAACCGGGACTCGAACCCATGGCGCCCACATCATGAAGAAGACGTGCAACCCCTGTACCAGGACGTCGGCTGTGTAATGCTACATCAACCAATACAATCGCTTAAATGTTAGGTAGCTGAAGTGGTCCTCTCAAAACATTTCTGGATACTTTATAATAAAAGTGTTACCCACCCTCTCTCTGTGAATAAAATCATAGACTTAGAGAAAGGCTGATAATACCGCAAGCACTCAAATTTTTATTTTCAGACTCCAATATATGCGAGTTGTGCGCTTCATGATACAATAAAGAAAACTGGTTGTTATGTGTCAATTCTATAAACTATATGTAAAATGTATTAATTCTATAAACAATATGTATAATGTATTAATTCTATAA
>JAOUZG010050968.1:16231385-16241869 GCA_026289955.1 Argiope argentata
TGTATTAATTCTATAAACAATATGTATAATGTATTAATTCTATAAACTAGTTCTTATTCATTGATGAACACTAGTTACGAAATATGAATCTTATCTAACATGCGTTTTTTTTTCAAGTTTTGGTGAATATTTTCGAACATGTAACTAACACACAAATACCAGAAAATTGAAAAATTATTTTCGAAATAAATAAAAATCAAAATTTGGCACAAAACTGCAATTTCAGCAACCAGATCATACACTTGTTCTATATATTTACGTCACAGCGTTTATGTGCTTCGAAAGTACAGATCGACAGACGCATAATCTTACAAATTTGGTTCAAGTTTGAAAAGAATCTATATATTAGATGCTAAATATGTGTGGTAAATTTTATCTATCTAGCTCTTAACATTTTTTATGTATTTTGTTAACTGGTACTCGTTCAGCCGAATAGAAAGATTTCTACAGAATGAATTTCGTTCGGAAATTATATACATATTGTATGCATGTATTCTTGTTATATGAGAGTATAAAAAGAATTGAAAAATGTATTCAATAGCACGTGCAGAAAGTTTGATTTGCAATAATCGTTTCAAATCCTTTATAATCATTTCAAACTTTCTTAAAACAATCTTGATAAACGCCTACACATCATATTTTAAAAACTACAGCAATGTAATAAAACATCATTACAAAGGTTTGAATGCTTAGAAGTTTAAACATTATGTTTAAACCATCCTTTTTCACTTGAAATATATTTCTAATGAATTAATTTATCCTTCGTATATGCTATGAAAAAAATATGTAATTTATTGAATGAATTCGTTTCAAATCGTATGAATTCTTTCAGGAGTATATTCTATATATGATTAGAATATACTCATAGCATGCTTAATAGAACTTTTACTTAAAGTTTAAAAATTGCAGAGTAATCAGCGTGTTACTGTGTTTTTTATTAAGCCAAACTGCGTATTTTATATAAATATAAACATTATTTTACATGATTCAATTTTGAAATTTTTTTTTAAATAAGTCTTTGAGAATTCTAATGAAATTTATTAACGATATACTGAATTAAAAAAATATGAAAAGTCTTTAGACATCATATCGGCTTAGCAAATAATTTTATTCTATATATAAAATAAATACCCCTTTAAACGAATTATATAAATATCAGCACAATAGTAAAAAGTTTTATTTTTCACGAAAGGTGTAAGTAGTTTAGTGTTCAATGAAATGTTTTATTTACTTTAACAAATCTTTTAGAAAACCTTGTAATAATAACATAATGACGCAAAACACCTTCTTTATTTTATTTTTGGGAAACGTGAGTATTTTCATTTCATTTACAAGTATCAGCGACTTGTATTAGTTGTTTCAAAATTTTTTTCTTAAAGATGTCAAACGCTGATTTCAGATTATTTACATTCAGTCATTTTATTATAAATGACTGTTAATTGTTGTCATCCTCCCCACTCTGATTTATTCAGAATGATGTATAGAATGCACGCTATGATTCGAACACGCCACTGTACAAACATGTTTTCTTTCTATACAAAAACGTCCTACAGCTCGAAAATTTCTCAAAAACATATAGTACATTATTGGAACAACAAGATTCTCATAACATTAACTTTTACGTTTCTCAAATAAAGTGCATTTGCCTAAAAAAAAAATTCCAATATTTTAAAGCAAATTACCTTCGATATCGTTGAGTCGTCAATTGCTTACAAGATTTTATTTTTTGTCCAACAGCCAACGCATCAGAACGGAATTGGTGGCGAGCTGTTGTTTTTCGCTCATTGAGTGATAACAATACGAGAGATGTTTATGTTATTGAAATACGTAAGTTCCCCCAAGTATCGTGTGGTTTTTTTACACCAATCGAAAGGCTTTTAACAATTGGACAGAAGCCAAGAGTTAAAGAGGTGTGTCTCATTTGGCGAAGAATCCTCGACGCGAATTCGAATATTACGACAGCGGAAAATACTTAACAATATTGCAACCATCAGAGCAGTGAAAACATGTTATTTTTAGAGCTAGGATTGTAAGTGCGAGAGCGTAGTACTATCAACATTCCTCCTTCCTTGAAATATCACCCAGCGCAGCAGTTTCTGCGCTATATTATGATATTTTACTGAAGGTCTTGTTGAGTTCATGCTTTTAAAAAATAGTTTTTCGTGCAGATGTATACAATTTTTTTCAGATGTATACAATGGCTTGTTAGTAATGGCTACAAGATTTTAAAAGCTTCATAATTATCGATACATGGTTAAGGAATGTATTTTTTTATTTGTAGGATAACAGGAAAAATGTATTTTAAAATCATTTAAGAATGAAAATTAAGGATGGTAATGCCATTAAAACATGCGATGATAATTTTAATGTCTGATTTTGGAAAATTGCTGCATTTTCCAGTTTTCTGAGTTTTAAATGTGAAATAGAATATAAATTTTGAATAATTATCTAGATAGCTTTTTAATCTTATCAATGAAAAAACAACAACATTAAGAGTAATTATGATAATAGATTACACCAACCAGTACTATCTAAATAATGAGATTGTAAGGTAGATAACTATCATTGTGGAAATGAATAAGATATTCCGAGACCATTCATTAACTATCAGATGATTGAAACCAGTTTCTTTAAATTCAATAGCAACAATTATTTAAACGTGTGTCTATCTTCCCCGTAAAATAAGCATTTTTCAGGCCTTAGTATGTGAAATATTGGTTTCGTAATATCTTGTATCTAACATGAAGCAATCTCGACTATAACTAAAGACATGAAACATGCCTATTGCGCTACGTTAATTTTAAATCCATGACGCATCTTTCCACTGCTACTTACTGCATTACATAACTGCACAACGTAAGAAAAAGGCAGTTAGCGTTTAGACAAATGAAAACAGCTATCAAGACGGATTTCCGACTTCATATCTGTCTAGATACTATTAACATGAAGTAGGCTTAATGGACATTGATTAAAGAAAGGTTGTTAGCTTCAATATTAGTTAACCACTTAACTGTTTTATTTTCTTTACTATCTAATAAGATGACACCTTCTATTTTAGGAATATTTTCATTTTTTGTCTCAAATGGAAATCCATTGAATACATGACTTATCTATGTATTAGAAGTAATTTTCATATTGAATTATAATCATTATGAATGGTTTATTTTTAGCTTACAGCTATCAAAATTCGATTAAATAGATGCACGTACGGCATACGAAAAAAACTGTTAAGCGGTTAAATGAATTAGAAAAAAATTCTATAAATGATGAAATATTTAGAAATTGTTAAAATTTTTTGATGAGATTCCTATCTGTTTTATTACGTTCATGTAGTTACTAAAGAGCATATAAAAAGACGAAAAATGATTAAATATAAATGTGCACAAATGTGGATATCGCATTTTTACGAGCCATAATAAAGAAATAAAAACGTATACATTTTCACAAAATTTTTAAATTAAATCATTAACATGTGAGCAAATTTAAAAAAATATGTAAAAGACGTTAAAAATATCTTAAAAAAAGAGCTTCGCAAAGTTCTTTTCTTAGAGACGCAAAATGGCCTCAAATGTCGAGGTGAATCATGGAAACAAATGAACTGATCCTGCTAAACATAGGAATTATTTTTATTTCTATCAACTGTTTGTCATAGTAAAAAAAAAAGAGAGAGAGAGAGAGATTTGTGATTATTATTTGTGGGTTTTTAGAAGAAACGAAAACATCTGGATGGATGACTGTGGGAAAAAAGAAAACAAAAACAATAGTATTTTTATAACAAAAGAAAGCTCAGAATCGATCGATCTTGAATTGCATACACATAATGTCTTGCTATTTATTTGCAGAGTTTTCCCAAAATAATCAACAAAAAAAGAAAGAAATGTATTTAATACACTACTGATAATAAAAACCCTTGAAATGTTTTTAATGCAATAAAAAACATGTTGATTTATATTTCGTTTTGAATTGTTCTTAATGATTTTATTGGGAAGATATGCAGTTATCATAAATTTATTTTTTCGCAATATTATTTTGGTTATTTTTCATAATTTCATTATTTTGATAGTTTTTTTAGTGTCTGGTTTTCATTAACGTTAGATTTGTATCACGGATGTAATAAAAAACAGGAATTAACATTTTTATAAAGAAATTGCAAATACATAGTTACAGAAACACAACATTATATCTTATGAACCATTAACTAATATTACTACAGTGACTTACATTTTGTTAGAAATGCATTTACTTACCCTTTTGATGTTAAAGTAATATTTATTTGTTGATACTGTAATCGTAAAAAATATTTTTAAATTTATTTATTGGTTTCGATCATATGTATAAATGGTCCAAAATGAAAACGTTTGAAAAAAACCAGTTATCGTTTTAAAATTGCCAAACCAGCAACTACTTTTTCATGAATAAATTCTTCCTCTGTTTGCTATATGCTAATATCTTTTGAATTACTTTTCTTAAGTAAAATAATCGAACATGATCGTGTCAATGACTAATTATAATAAAAAGGACATTAAAATTCTTATGTATCACTGCAAATGTCCTTAAACACTTTCATTAAGCTTCGTTTATTTCAAGTTTATGAGGATGGAATTTTATAATTTTTTCACTCACTTTCTCATATATTAGATTTTTTAAATTTTTTACACTTTTGTATTCTCCATGACAACGTGATATTTTAATATTTTCAGAGCTGAGTTTTTAGTTTATTGTTAATCAAATCAAATTTTGATCCTATACTGTTGGAACAAACTGCTATTTAGTATGAGAAACAATATTTCCTGTATTAAAAAGTAGGAAATATTTTTTAAAAAATGCTGTAATTAAATTAACTACTAAAAATTACTTCAGTTTAATACACTAATAAAGAATGTTCTTAAAAACTGATTTAATCAAATTTATTTAAAATCGTTTGAACACTTTTACATATACAATGTTCAGGGTACTCGAATATTTGAATTTGAATTCGAATACTCCAATATTCCAATTCGATATTTTGTCGAAAACATCAGCTTTTTTTCATTTATATATATAAAAAAATGATAGCAAAATGGTGATTATTTTAAATGTGCTGACTAAATTAAGGTACTTTTAAGTAAAAATCAATATTATGTTTCAAATGCCCATAAATTCAAGGCTTTGTTATGGACGTTCAAAATTTGTGTAGGATTTTAAATTTAACTGATTTGATTTTTTCACAGACTTAACAATAGAACTGTGTACCAAATTATGTACCAAATGTTATCTATCAGCTTGTTAAGCTTTGTCGTTACAATGTTCTCTGGTATTCGGACCAACAAACATATAAAATTTCTGTTAAAAATTTTATAGAAATATGTAAATTTGATCAAGACTAAAATTCAGATTTCTCACGTTTGGCTCAAACTTTTTGATTTATGTTGTTCACAGGCAACCAATCAAGCATAATTCAAAATATGTGTTTTTTGGGCTTAGAGAGGAGTAAAACATGGAAATTTGCCAAAATCTGAAGTTTCTTCATCTTTTTTTTCTGATGAGAACGGCAGCCTTTTTTCTTTGGATATTAGAAAGTATAACATGATTTAGTTGATTTCTTTTTCAGAAAAACTTGCTGCCTTATTGTATTATTACTATCCACTACAATAGAGGATTTCAAATTCGACAATAAAGGTTTTTGAAATCCAAAAATTAGAATTTTTCAATAAAGTGAATAAAAAAAAGATAAATTGGGAGACATTTTTAAATTTTAATATTTATAATTACTTTTAACCTAAAAAAACTTTTAAAGCGTTATTATTTTTTCTAATTTTAATAAATGGGAAAACGTAAAAATTAAATTCCTTTATAAATAAATAATATTAATTTAAATTACATAAAATAATTCATTATGAAATTTATTTGATAAATTATTTATTTTTTACTGTGAGAAATCGAAAAGCATATATTTTATTTTATAAAAAACGACTGCAAATTTTGAGTATATTTTATGAGAGTCACTTTTTTTCATTAAAAAAAGTTTCAATAGAAATTTCACATATGAAAAGAAAATATTTCCCAAAAATCTGTATATTTTATGTAATACAGACAAAATTTTATCTGTAATCTAATAAATATATTTAAAATTTATTGAATATCTAAGAAATAAATTTATAAATTTTCTTACGTAACTCTTCGTTTCTGTTTCTTGAACCTCAATCAATCAGCTTATGTTTTCTTCTGAGTATTAAAACTTATTTTAACCATGTAGATTCAAAATACCTGATATTTCAAACAAAAATATCTTCAAAAGTGATAAAATGTTTTCCTCACATGACTATGAGTCATTCTCGTACAGAACGCTGCTTCATTTTTGTTCGCAGTGTACGGTTTGTTCAAGAGCAGATGTTTCGTTCAGTTTAATTCTTCGACTCCGATTTCGGGTATTCTTAGCTTTCTCAAAGAGTTGTTAGCGGACATCGACCTATCATCTTGATCTGATATCTACACAATAAACACATTTCGACTAATTCTTTGAAGGTTAGCATAAAGATTATTGATACAATAAAAATTTATATGTTTTATTTCATTTATTTATTTGGATATTCTATAGATTTATGAAAAAGTTTCTTAAATATTTACTGGAGGATTTTTTTAAAACTATAACCCATCTACACTACTATTAAAAATGTGAAAGTTGGGAAGAATGGATGGATGATGTTAATAAATCACGAACGGCTGAATGAAATTGGATGAAATTTAGCTCAGAGGTATATTATAGTCTAGAATAGAACACAGCCTACTATTTATTTCGGTTAATTGAGTGGTTAATTTTTTATTAATTAAAAATGAAATGAGTAAGGCTTAACATGTTTTCGACCGGTTATTTCAAACGATTATGCTTATTTTCTTAGTGTTTGATGCTTTTAAAACTAAACATTGTTAATTAATCGATATTTCAGATTCATTCTGAAGTACTTTTGAAATAAAATAAAGGTACTTTTCCGTTAACCTAGAGCAAGCGAAAATTTGCCAAAGAAATTTGGCGGAATTCTATATGATTTGGCGATATTTCGCTTTAAAATCGCTGTAGGAAATTTAGTGGAATTCTATATTATTTGGCTATTTTTTTCTCGCATCGGATAATGGAAAAGTACCAAAATAAAATATAATAAAGGAAATTAAAAGTTTCTAATCCGCATTACCCCAACTGGCGTAGAAAATTCACGGTTTTGTGTTGCCCGATCGGCGTTGAATTGGCAAGCCCAGTTTGTTCTTGACTTGATTTTTTTTGGCCAAACTAATCAGCAAAACGATTTTGAATAATTGGTTTGCTGTTTTGTTTTATTTTAGGTACATAATGTAAATAAATTGTTTTTAGGTTAGTTGTGTGGACTACGATGTGATATACAAAAATTTGGTGTTTTGCAAGGTTGGTAATTTTTCGGCAGCGCTTTGTTTGGGGTTTGTTTGCTGTCATTTTTCTGTTTCATTTCCCTTGATTTTTTCCTGCTGTTCGTATTTCTTTCGCCTACTTTTATTATTTTCAATTATTATTTTTTTTGCATGCATTTCATTTCTCTGCATTTATTGATTTTTTTTAATATTTCAATTAATTTGTTGCAGCATTCATCAAAACCTTACGATTGGAAACTCTATTGATGGCTATATTTGGCGACAAAAATGAAGTTAATGTGGGCTAAATTAGGCTAAAAATTGGGATATATATATATATATATTTATATATATATATATATATATATATATATAAACCCATTATACAGTTGCTATTTTAGTAGCTAATTCTTCGTAGAGACGGAAATAAATTAATTCTAACACAGAAGTTTGAATAATTAATGAGAGTTTTAATAATTTATTTTGTTTTTACACTTCCAGAGGAAAATCCAAGGAGAAATATTTAAAAGAATGTTTTCAAAAGTTTAATACTTTTAAATAACAAAAAATAAAGAAAAACCAGAAGCTGCTATTTTTCATTTAAATCTTTTAAACGTATAATTTTGAAATAAATACATTATTTTTCTATCAAGAAAATATCATAAAAAAAGAACTCATTCCTAAGTTTTTCCGCAGAAAGCTTGCATATAACATAAGAGCAGATGATGAAACAGGTTTTTTGATAATTAAGGCTTCTTTAGAGAAATTTTTATGAATTCGGCATTGGTTTATCTAATGATCCAAATTTGCTTCCCATGCACTCTAAACTTTTCTCGCGTATTTCCTTCTGAAATAAAAATAAATATTAGTGAGGTATAGTTACACTCTTTGTTAATTCTCAGAAGGTAGTTTTTATTTTTCTGAATTCTATTTTAGAAGTAATTATTAATAGAAAAGGTAAAATCTGGTTTGTAGCTAAGAAAGGTTCTTGCCCCAGATATATTACCTTCATTTGTTTCCACTAGATATAAAAAGAGGAACAGATTAAAGAAATCAATTTAAATATCAGCTATATAAACAGTAACTGATTTTGTTAATTTAAAATGTATAACTGAACACTCCAAGTTACGTATTTGATATGTCAGCGCTAAAAGATGGCAGACAATCGTAATACATACACAATCCGCTTATACAATGACGAACACGTTAATAAATAACAGAAGTCTTTTAGCTTATTAGCTATCTGAATATCTTAATTGTTTTTCATAATATTATTAGCAGACACCTTACATTTCTGAAATGTGCAATCTTACTGATTCATTTGAGAATCCACAGTAGTACTTTTAATGTCCCGTTTTAAATAAACACTAGGGATATTTTGGAATGGACCTCTTAATTTTGAACCGCAGTCAGATGACGAGGTTGACACCTGAGCTGGCACCCATTCTCTAAACTTCCACACCACTATAGCGGGAGTGAAAAGTGTTTATGACTTGTATGAGTTAGAAGTCCCATTTTTGAACTCGGGTGGTCAGGGGTACATACCCTCAGAAGCTAACCCCCCCCCGGGGCACCTCGTTATTGGGGATGAGATGCTCCTGGTATGGTGGTTGGATCTCGCCAATCCGGTGGGTACACTAATAGGTGGGGATCAGGCTCCTCCCATCGATGACGGGACGTACTTCCTTCGAGGAGGGTTTTACCCCGGCCGGTGATGGCCATTAGGACTCAACTACAGTTCCCCCCGCAAATTGCTGTTATAGCGGTCCGGTCATTCAGTGCTAATGGTTAATCCGTCTGCCTTCGTGGCGGGTCGGAGAGTTTGTTCTATGTCTTACCCACAGAAGCTACTGCACCCCTCCTTTCGTTGTAAAGCGGAACACGAGAATTGCAATTGTAACTATTTAATAAAAAGTAACTAGAATAAAGGTTTTCTTTGTTGAACTTAGTAGGAATTGACTTTATATATATATATATATATATATATATATATATATAATAAAACTTTTTTTAGAATTATTTAAAGAAACGGTTAAAAACAATTTTATTCATTTTAGTAGGCTTTGAAATCTATCGATTTATTCATTACTACAAGCAAGAATTTAATTCATTACTTCAAGCAACTAACTTAAACCAGTTTTATTCAGTCTAATACATTCTACTCTACGCATTCTATTCTATGTAATAGATTCATGACATCTTTTTTAAATTTTTAAAAAGCTATCTTGGTATTTATGCCTATAAGTTGTACCACGCAAGTATAAGTTGTATCTTGGTATTATGCCTATAAGTTGTACTTGGTGCCTATATGTTGTACCACGCAAAACAACATTCAGTTCATTAGAATTCCGTTTGGTAGAATCCCATTAATAAAAAACGTTTTATATTACACGACGTGTTACATGTGATGTAGCCATTCGAATAACAACGAATGACGGTGGATTTTAGTACTCAACAGATAAAAGTAATGCTTTGAGACTATATTTTGCGAAATAGGAATGTTGAAATTTAGGGCAGAGATAACATTTTCATAGTGGTCTCTGAATTACACAAAGAAAGTTTCCCGCGCTGTTAACGAGTTAAGAGGTAATTAACTTATCTCTGCAATTTATCTCGTTGTAAAACAAATGCATCAACGTGAAATGTAATCCTAAATGGCCTTGTTCGCCTTATCTTCAATACTTCTTATAGATTATCCAAGAACATTGAACTTACAATCTAATGGATAAAGACGAGAAATTTAAAACTTCACTTATATAAGGCTGAATGACTTCCATTTGTACGACACGTGGCGGTTACATTTCATTTAGTTTCATGAAAAACACATTTATTAAAGGAATGAGAAGGAAAAATGTAACATAATTTGTTGAAGAATATTTCCAGATAAATGATAATGCATTCCTAATCGTTGAAGTTGTTAAACGGAGAGAAATATGGGGCTGTCTATGTAAATGCGAAGATTTCTCAAAATGAGAATTTTTACCACTCTTATATAGCTACCGCAAATGTATCCATAAATAACTCTGCACACGATCCACTGAAAAGTTAATAGAAATAAGTGCTATTATAATAGGTGGATGAACCAAAGCAAGGTCGCTATGTATTATTTTGACTTTAAACCGCCT
>JAOUZG010050968.1:16250766-16272641 GCA_026289955.1 Argiope argentata
ATATGTAGCATGATATTATAGCGCGAGAGGTTAATTATTATAATGAAGATTCAATATCAGCACACTGCACTTTTGGTTTCTCACGTATGATTCGTGAGTAGCATCTCTTTTTATTACATCTTGACGTTTTCCACTATACTTTCCGATGGGATATATATACGTGCTTTTTTATTTCCTACCTCCTCTAATAGATCAATTTCGAACCATTCTGTAGAGAAAAAATCATACCATCACATCAACTTCTTGCGCTGATTGGTAGAAACATGCAACCAATTCGTACGTAGCATGACATTATAGAGCGAGAGGTTAATTATTATAATGAAGATTTGATATCAGCACACCATACATTCAGTTTCTCACCCACACAATCATATGTACCTGGTAATACATTTTTTTAAACTTATTGTACGAATTACATTATTTTTTCTTCTTCTGTAGAAAACCCTTTTGAGTACTCCGTTAAGGTCATTTACAATTTCATAGCCTGTTCCGAAAATTATCAGTCTAATGATTTTTTAAAAAAATTTTTGTATTACATGCATAAAGAAGGTATAGTAGAAGAGATTTTGACTGCTATTGAATATTTCTCTCTAAAAGTAAACAGAGGGTAAATTTATCAACAAAGAAATGAAGCGGTATGGGTGTGTTGATTTTTGAACAATGTTTGTTTTGAACAGTTTATCGTCAGTGTTTAAACAGTCACGTGCCGTGCATATGCTCGAGGCTGGTCGAGTGGCTCCATTATCATCATCTAATGATAATGGAAAACAACTTTCACTTCCACAAACAATTATCTTACTGTCATTGAAAAAATTTGAACGTGGATTTAGATTATGCAATCAATGTATATGAAATGGGAATTCATAATAAATATTTGAAAATTTGTAATGTAAATAGGTAACTATTTTATTGTTTATTATTAATATTAATATTAGACAATAGTCTATAATATTAATGACATTTAAATACAATAATATTAATTATCAGACCAACAAAGGCAATTATTTCCTTTTTTTATCGTGACTTTCTATTTTTTTTTGCTGCGATAATTTTTTTTACTATTTGAAATGCAAGACAATTATTTGTCATCAAAAGTATAAAAATATTAATAATTAAAAGCGGATTTATTACTTTACTATATTTCTTTCAAATATAATACGTAAGAAGTCAAGTTATTTATTTTCCGTGTGTTAGACAAAATATGAATTGATGAAGAACTACAAAGACCATAGAACTCCATATTTTTCAAAACATTTTATCCCATTTGAATCAATTTTCAGATTTACATAAAATAATCAAAATATTTTCATACTTAAAAATCTGATTTATGAACTCAATTTTTTGCACTT
This sequence comes from Argiope argentata, assembly GCA_026289955.1. Lineage (NCBI taxonomy): Eukaryota > Metazoa > Arthropoda > Arachnida > Araneae > Araneidae > Argiope > Argiope argentata. The sequence continues at coordinate 16,252,116 of JAOUZG010050968.1, forward strand.
AAGAAAAACTGATTTTTATTAACATATCTACATGCTCTGTAATGGTAAGATTGTTTTTTTTATTTTGCTGTTGCAGCGAAACATTAAAAAGACCTTGCTAAATGGTTTTACAAATATTTTTTGTATCATTTTATCAATTTTAAATGAGCTTACCTTGAGCTTTAAGATGATAGCTTATCACTTTATCAGATAACTATGTCATTTCTGATTTTCCTCTTTTAAACCGAATTCCATTTCTTGAATTGTATTGTTGCAATGAAATCCTTTTCAAAAGTATAAATACAGTAAACATAAAAAGTTAGTAATATTTAAAAAAATTTAAAGTCAGTTCCTACTTAGGTCAATGAAGAAAAATTTTATTTTAGCAACTTTTTATTAAATAATTACAATTAATATAAACAATTTATCAAAAGATTATTGATTTTCGCAAGAATTGATTTCTCTTTCTTAATCTTTACAAGCAAAATACTGAAATCCTTTTATTTTACCGATTCAGATATTGCCTGTCGATTTCAATTTTCGTTACAAATTGAAAAAACTATTTAAAGTATTAAAAATTAATTTAATTTAATTGAAGAATTAATATTAAAATAAATATATTAACATCAAGTGTAATCCACAACAAGTTTAAAAAAATGTACTTGAACTTGAGCGGACGAATAAAAATTATTTTATTAAAGAAAGAAAATTTGAACAAGATATATAAGTATATATAAGGTGAGTGTGAACTAATAGTAGGAATTGAAAAATGAATACGCATTTTCGATATCTCCTATTAGCTGACTGCAGGCAACATTTGACACAGAAATACAATTTGCCTGTTCATGAACGGAAATAAAATCCATTTAATCAGGATTTTAAACAATTGCCTTTATATATTCAAAATATACAAAATAAGACATTGTCTTATTTTGTAACAAAATATACAAAATAAGACATAAATTTAATTAATGAATTAATATTTGAAAAAATTGTATTAACATCAAGTGTCATTCACTGCAAGTTTTAAAAAAGGCATTTGAACTTGAGTCGAGGAATAAAAAGCATTTTATTAACGATTGAAAATTTGAACTATATATATATATATATAAAGAGAGAGAGAGAGAGAGAAAGAGTAAGAGAGTGAAATAATAGTAGGAATTGAAAAAATGAGATACCTCTATAACTCGTATAGTTGTAATCGCATATTACAAAACTAGTGTCAACAAAATTATTCAAGGGGAAAGGTTTGTTTACATAGAAAAATTAATTAGTTGGTCTAATTTGCATAGTTAATTAGTTGGAATCTCGAAATTTTTCCATTATGCTTGCTAGTTTGTTTAGCTCACCGATTGCTTATTATGAAATAAGCTGAATCTCGAGAATTATAAGATTCGGAAAATTGACCCTTCTAATGTTAGAAGAACCATAAAATCTTTTAACGATATTACAGAAATCATAGCATATTTCTTGAATTTTTTTGATTATTAAAAGAACCTAATTTTATTAATTCAAGAGATGAAATTAATTTTTTTAAAAAACTCGACTTTGAGAAAAAAAATGTAATTCTGCCATGATTAAATTTTTCATTAGAGCAAAGTTGAGATACTAAAATAGTGGTATCTTAATTACTATGAACACAACTCTAAAAGTGTTTGAAACATTTAAAAAAAACTGCTTTATTCCACAGTTTAGTGGTATAACCTTGACACGCCTATTAATGAAGGGAACATATAAAATTTCTAATCATTTCTAACGATAGACAAGTCGCGAAACACGAATTTAATATTTAATAGTAAAATCACTTTTGAACCATGTCCAGATCAGATTATTTTAATATAAAGAAGAATTAGCCTTCTAATAAAAAAATAAATATGACTAAGAAATAGATATATAAGTTTAAAAAGATCAGGAACAATTTTTTATTAATAGAAAAAATTATATTGTTGGAATGCGATTATTAATAAAATATCTTATATTTTATTATCTTTCCATATTTATAAAGATTTAAATATCAGAGTTAAATTGTGCAAGTAATGCATATATTTATGATTTTTTTTAAATAAAATGTAAACAACAATCACATAGTTTATATAGTTTAGATTTCATTTGATTTAAAAATTACTAATAAGGATATGAAGATTGTTCTATTTAAAATGAAAATTAAAAGCAAAGACAAATTTTTGTGCTATTTATTGAAAAATATGTAATGATTTAGATATTAAAAAGAATGCTAATTTATTTTAAGTTGTTATATTGTTAAGAATTTAAATTTTTCTAATAATTATTAGCATTACAAAAGATTATATTTATAAGAAGGAGATATGTATTCATATTAAAATGATATCTAACTTTACAGCATATGCATCTTGAAGTTTCTTAGATAAAAATCTCTATAAAATTAGAGAGATTTGATTCAGTACTAAGGAGACACCTCAGAGCCTTATTCTTAAAATAATTATTCAAAAACCATTTTTATGTAATTGTTTTCATAGAAAACTTATGCAAACATCAAAAATCAAGGAGATGGTTGCTATGGAAACCATCCACTTTGCTTGCTTGTTTGTTTTCGGCATTGGAATGATCACCATATCGAAAAAATTATTTCAGATAAATATTTCTTAACTGATTAATCTCAAATTTTCCAAACTATTTTTTCTATGAAACCAAAAATTTATGCGTCTTAGAATTAAGATATTGTTCATTACCTTATAGAAAATGATTGGTTGGTGCATGCTAAAAACTGAGAAATCTTTATTTTCACAACAATTCCGAGAAGAATAAAAAATATTCAGAAGAATAAAAAATGTAAAGTTTACGAAATCTCCAAAACGCATTCATCCACACTTTTGAAATGGGAATTTTGAATTGGAAAAAAAAAATCCTTTTAAAATACCTAATAACTAAAGACCAAAGAGATAACACTAACAAATACTAACTTTTTCACAATTTAAGAATATCATTTCAAGTAAAGTTTATTTAGTATCCTTTACAAAGACAATTTTGAAGTAGCGGAATTAGAAGAAATGGTTCATTACAAAGTACAAAGATAAGACTATCAAAAATCTTCGTTTCGTTGCTTTAAAAATATGAAACCCTTCTACAATATAGAAAGTGAGTCTCTGGAAAGCCGAACCCAAAAGCAAAATCCAAGATATTATTGGAAAAAATATTATTAACGAAAAGCATAATATAAGAACTCATTAATATGAATTGAGTATATACTGAGTATATATATTGAAGATATATTATTTATTTGCTTGGGAGATTCATTTGGAAAACTGGAACACTAAAATAATTAATTTTCTCAATATTTCAAAAGAAAATCTCATTTTAAAGCCTAGAAATGATATTTAGTTATTTTGAAGCTCAATCTTGGCTTATTTTTGGCTGTACATTTAATTTCATAAACAAATTACTAAGTTCTAAACCGTATGTTCTTCATTGCAATAAATCAACATGAAACTCCACGTGAATAGCTAAAATTAAAGTTTATATTATGTCTACGAAAATTTTGCCGATTTCGAACAATAATCTTTTAAGCGTACGTTTAATTGCATGAATTATTGATTCAATTGAGGCATAAAGTAATAAAGGCTACTAATCATGAAGAATTATTTAATTTTGGAACAAACTTATAATGATTAATGAAAAAAGAGGGGAAAAAAACAGAAACAGAAAGAAAACAAAATAGAATCAATGAAAGTGGGGGAGAAAATAAAAATTGCACAATCACTAATGAGTCGAGTGTTTGTTTTGCATACAAATTTTATACCTCCTACTGATATGTGAAGAACTATTTTTTTCTCTCTGCTGTGCATACAAAACTCCCACACACAAATAAGTAGGTAATTTATTTCAGCATCCTTTAAAGTGCGCTAGATAATACAGAAGAATTATTTTTTTAATTTGATACCAACCCCTCCAATTTCAGTGGCTGAAAAATAAAGTAGCAAAAGTGCATAACATTCATTGCTTATGACATAAGATAAAGTTGCTAAGCATGTAAATCTTATACATTTTATGTAATCTTTATTTTCATTGAGGAGGAGAAAGTAGGTCAAAGCCAAGCAGCTTTCGCCTTTCTTTGAATACATTCGAGAATAAATACAAAGGGATTTTTAGTAAATAAACAGTCTCCTTTTACGTTTTGATGTCACGTAACGGGATATCTATATGTACCGGGATTACATTATTATTATTCTGACAAATTTTCGCGGTCGCTTTTTACTGAAATCCGTGTTGACAAAGACTCTTTCTAAAAGATTCTTTCTTTCCAGTGATTAATTAATTACTGTCGTGTGACGAAATGGCTGAAGTACAGCAAAGCTAAGGAATGAAATTTCGGAAATAGCGGGAGAACAAAGAAGTTCGAATAATTAATTGTTTTTTTTTTTTTTTTGAAGCGTAAATACAAAGATTTGCTATGACGTCTAATTACCATAAACTTTTCGAGACTGTTTTGACGCGTTGATGATTGTGTGAAAGCATTGATTGTTCTACGTTTCTCTTGATATGTCTTGGATGAAGATTCCTTTTGAAACAATCCCACAATCGACATGCCTTTTAATATGGAATGCAACAGACTTCAAGAATAGCATATTTCTTTTAAAGTGTTTTTCCGTTTAATTGTATGTTTTGAGAAATAAAGACCAAGATTCATAAACTTGAGTTTTTCCAATTGGGTTTATGTAGTGTACACATTGCTAAAAATTAATCTTCTGCACTACGAAAAACAATTAGATGCAAAATTAGTCACCTAATTCAAAGATTTGTTAATTGCTATGAAAAATAACCATACATAATTCTTTTAAGTCGAATTTCTTTGAAAAATTAAAATACATCTCTTAACCATTATGTAGGTATTTTTAACAATTAAATTTGAAAAATAAATAAATAAAACGTCAAAATGATGCTCAATTTTGAATGGTGAGTCAGAGGCACCATCGGAGCTCAAAGGGTTAAAAGTGTTATTTTTTAAAAATATTCCTTTTCGGTACAAATTTTATTTTATAAATACAATATTAAATATCTAATTTAAGACACATTTTATTCAATTATAGAAATCTAAAATTCATTATCTAAGAATTTCCTTTTAAATTAACCGATTCAACAACTAACCAACTATGCGCAAATTTGAAAAAAAGTACTTAATATTTTACTGATAGGCTTTTATTTATTTTATTATATTTTTATACATTTCGTCATTTCAGTCTTTTGAAATGATCTGAAGAACTTTAAAAAGATTATTTTGATAATCATATATACATGATATTTACTCTAATATGAAAGAGTTATTTTTTTCTGTTATCATTTGTCGAGTAAATTAATTTAAGTTGTGGTCGTTTCCACCCCTCTTTTGAAATAATGATTATTGTTTTATTAAAGGGGAAAAAGAATTTTCGAGACAATAGAAGGCGCAATCGATGCAATATATTGATCCCCCCTTCATTTGCAAAGTATTGTTTACTTTCAGAAATGTTTATTTTTCTAGTATGAATCATGCATTAGCTGTTGCTGTTACGTATAAATGTTATGAATAATACTTCTGTCAAGGTCAGGAAAATAATATAATGAAAAACAAACAAACATAGTTTAATTTTTTTCAATTTATAACAATTCTTTCTTTAATCAAACCATGAAGGGTGTTGTCCCATCAATCTTCTCGAATTCTTCCACACAAAGATGTTTTTTTTATCTTCATAATTTAATAATAACGGTTAAACTTTTGAGTCGCGAATCCTTTTTTGGTGGGTCACGGCAAGATCTTCTATGTATGTTCCCGTTCAAAAATGTGAAGTGGGCTTATAATCTTCAGGTTACCTATTTGAAACATTTTTTTTATAAAATTATATTTCATAATAAATGCACTTTTATCTCGAGAGTTCCTTTTTGGTCTATAAAAACATGTTTCAAAAGGAACACATGTTGCTCATTTCTGGAAAAATTTGATACATCTAAGATGAATTCCCACAGGGGGGCACCTCGTAATGAGGATGAGATGAGTACGGCATGGTGGTTGGATATCACCCCCCTAGTAGGGTACACTAATAGGTGGGAGTTGGAATCCTCCCATCGATGAGGGGACCTACTTCCTACGGGGAGGGTTGTACCGTGGTCGGTGATGGCCATTAGGACTTAACCAATGCCCACCCGTGTGATTGCTGCGGTGGTCCAGTCATGCAGTTTTATGGTTAATTCGTGTGCTATAGTGGCGGATGGGAGAATCTATCAATGACATACATCTAGGATGAAGAGGATCGCTATAAACTCGATTCTTAAAAAGTAGAATGCAATGTCTAAAAGTTGGGAAGCTCCAGATGAAAATAATCGAACATCTATTTTAGAACTATGTTTCTTTTCATTGATCCAAAATTTGATACTTTTCTAAAAAAAATTTCATCAAGACAGGATTCCGAATTTCACTAACTAGTTCTTCGAATTTCTGATTATAATATCCAAATGCACCTAGAAGGGTAGATCAAAAGATAGTAAACCCATGGTTGGATTTGAACCAAAATTTGACTCAAATCTGTTATTCTGTCCTGAAAATCATGGAATAAATACATTTTTCTTACAGGCATATCAGCAAAATTTTGAAATCTTTTTGAACTTAGAGGGGATCTTAATAAATTAAATCAAATTTCAGTAGCGCAATAAGTTTGGTATATGACCTGTCATCAAAGTTAGACAACTCAGAATAGTCATTTAGTATACGAGACTGTTTACATTTAATATGCCATCAAGGACACAGATAATCCGGTTATTTTTATGTCGGCTTTGCTACAATGAAGGTTCATTCAAAACAACATTCTTATCTTCCGATTTCCATTCTTATAGAAAGCACATGTTAACATATTAAGGACCGCTCACGAGTTTTCTCGTGTTTCACTTCTCGATGTTCCTTAATGTGTTAACAACAATCCTTCTCATGCAAACGGAATTTAGAATTTAGGCCACTTAGAAAATTACTGTTGAAGAATAAAAATTTAAGTTTCTTAATGAAATATATCTATTACAAAACAATAATTTTGGATTCAGCTCCAATACAAGTTCGAAAATATTTGGCTAGATACGAATGTTGTTGCTATTTATATAAGAAATTGAATTTACTTCCGCTAAAATCGATGTCCAGATTTTTGAAACTATAAGATTATACAGAATCATTCTAGTTTAAACGGAAATGATTTTTAACTGCTTTGAATATATAGTATTTTTCAAAAACTTTTACTTCATGATTAATTACATAGTTTGCTATGTTTAGTTTTTTTAAATTATTTTTCTACAGTCATGAAGAAACGAGTAAAAAAAGAGAAAAAAAAGTCACTTTTGATTTGGAACAAAACGAACAACATCATGCATACTTGTACAATCCAATTTAAACAGTATGACATGATAGCATGATTTCGGTTGGATTCTTCACTTTTGAATCGTGAAATCATTACAAACGATATCGTTTTATCTTTTTAATACAAACGCAAATAGGGGTAGAAAAATGGAGTTATTAACTTTATATGCTTTGATAAACTTTGATGATAAACAAATAAAAAATAATTTTTCCTCCATTTATCAAAAATCGAAACTTCTATTTTAAAAGTTTTTATTAGTTACAAAATCCTCTTTAAAAGAAATAATAAAAAACCTTTCGAATAAAAATAATTTAAGGAACCCCAGTCGTGTTTTTGATTAGTCCAGTCAGTCTTGCTAAGTACAGCCGTGCTCTTTGTTTAGGTGCTCCAAGCATAATTAAGATTATCTCACAAAACTTTTTTTTGTCCAATTCCAACAACTGCAAAGAATAAAGAATCATTTTATTGAATCTGGATAAAAATAAACCACTTTATTTTCCACAGTTTTCTTTGCTTTTCTTTTTTCTCTCTTATATTTTCCTTTATTTTTCTTATATTTTTCTTTTCTTTTCTTTTCTTTTCCTTTCCTTATCCATTCCTCTTTCTTTTTTGAAATGTATCCTTTTCACCACTTGCATTAATATTGAACGATCTCCTTTTCACACAGTAGGTAGCAATGTTTGTCCTAAGAATTATTAATTCGTTTCACGGAATGCGAATTAAAAAATAAGAATACACAATCATTCCTATAATCAATACAGAACGATTGTATTTTTGAAACAGAAGGAATGAATATTCATTCCTGGGCATTAAATGACTTTCACAACGCGTCAAGTAAGAATAAAGAATCAATCTGATTCTTTAATTGATATACCATGCATGTATTGGAAATATATTTATGAGAGTGAAGCGAATTAAGCAGATTGTGGTACTATCAAGGTAACAGCTCTCTCAGGAGCCAACAAGTCTGGAACCAGTTTCGAAAGCGAGCTGAGGGCCCGAAGTCGATGGCAAATGGATATAAGGTTTTTTATTTATCGCGAAATTTTCTTGTCAATAAAAATACGCAAGAAAAGCAATTACTCAAAAAGAATGATAAGGAAGCGTGTGGGGCGAAAATTGGGGACATCCTTTCTGATCTTGTCGTGTCCGTGTACACGCTTAGTATTCTACGAGCACAAAGCCGAACCAAAGTTGCTATATGTTTTTATTTTACTTTTTTATGGACCAGATTAGTGAGGCTTCATATGGGTTCATTTCACGAGAAACATTTGTGAGAGTAATATCTCCCTGTCAGGCATCCTGTTTTTATCTCCAAACTGGCATCCATTATTGGAATAATATTTATTGTATAATCTATATCTCCCTTTCGAATAGGTCTTACAGGAATCATTAATACCTGTCTCGATTCGTGGGTTGCTGTGTTTTATTCCAAATATTTCCAGAAGATCTCTTTACTCGCAAATCACGAGAATGTTTTATGTATCTGAGTCTTTGTAACTGATTTAATGTGTTAGTCTTAACACGTTGTTGTTAGAGATACATGCAGAATGGATGTCCGTAGATAAGTAGTTCGGAAAGTTTATACAGTACAGAGAAATTGATATATGGAGATTGCAATGCAAATTGTTGATGGTGCAATGATGAAACTTCAGATACAGAGATGCGAAATGTATTACATGTGATAATCATGATTTGAAGGTAGAAGCAAAGACAAGTCGATTTAGTGTTATTACATACCTAACCACTTACTTTTTTTGATTTACGAATATTATTAGCATTTTGTCATGTTAAATTGTACGATTTATTTGAAAATAATGATAGATTGTGAATTCAAAAATAGTATTTTGAAGAGAATTTTTTTAAAGTAATGATGCAAGTATGAATTCCTCAGAAGAAAAATCAGTAATAAAATTCCAAAAATTCATAAAAATTCACTCAAACATTTAAAGCGTTATTTCAATAATCTTGAAACACCGAATATCAAACAAAAATTAGGTTGCTTCTTTTTCGAAACTCTTGTATTTGGGCCTTTATAGAGTTCTTTTGGTTTCAAATCAGAATCATTCACTTTTTTAAAACGTATACACGTTTTTCTATTAGATAAGTGGACAAAAGAAATCTCATGCGATCGGATACATACATTTTCAAAAGGATTATGCCGGTGTCCTGGCACAGAGGTAGCGCGTCTTCCTCGTGATCTGGGAGTCCTGGGTTTGAGTTCCGGTCAGGGGATGGTTGTTTTTCTGTGTATTATCTGTGAGGTGTATGAATGTGCTCCCCCGTAAAATGGGGCTGTGTAAGCGAATGTAATGAGCGTGTAGCTAAGACGTACTCTTGGCCCTAGTTGACGCTACTTGAAACAAGAGACGCAACTTCGGCTTAAAATAGCTGATTGAGTCAGTGAGCTTGTCCGTGGCAAGTGCCATTAGTAACAACAACAACAAAGGATTATGACACCGAAAGTTGTTAAACACCATTAAAAATTATTAAAGAAAAAAAAATTAGTACATTAGACTCAGAGGTTCCATCTTCAGAATAATGAATCAAATTAGAATATTATGAATTTATTACAATACTTAAAGAAGATGATATTTACATTTGATAGAAGTAGATTACAATAACACTACCACAATTAAAAGATTAGAATTCAGATTACATCCACTGACATGGGAAATGAAAGTTGTCATGAAAAGAAAAAAAATCATATTAAAATAACTGAAGGGCAAATATGATTAATTATATCATTTCCACTAACATTTAAACAAGTAATATATAAAAAAATATTTTAAAATCAATTCCTACTTTGGATATTAGAAATAATTAAGAAAGTTACGAAAAAATTTATTTAAGTTGCTTTTTATTGAATAATTACAATTGTTGTTCTCGTGGTCCGCTTTATAACGGAAGGAGGGGTGCAGTAGCTTTTGAGGATATCGACCCCTGAGCACCCGAATAACAATCACCTTTCATGCAGTACCCCCAGTGGTATAACTCTCGACATGGAGAACTTTGTGATCAGGTTCGAACTCGCAGCACAAGGGATGCGAATCCGACACCCTACCAACCAGGTTATCCCGACCTAACAAATACAACTACTATAAAGGAGAGAAAATTAGTTTTTAATTAATAAATAAAAATTAATTGATTAATATCTGAAAACATTGTATTAAAATCAAATGTCATCTACTACAAGTTTAAAAAAATTACCTGAACTTGATTAGATGAATAAAAAGTATTTTATTAACGATTAAAAATTTGAACAATATTTATATATATAGGGAGAGTGTGAGCTAATAGTAGGAATCGAAAAAACAGTTTAAAATTATAAAACCGAACAGGAGTTATAATAAAGAGATACGAAATATAACCGACATCATTTAAGAAAGATTCAAGTCTTAAAACAATATTTATCAAAAATGGCTATATCTAGGATTTTATAAATCTTAAAAATATTTTATGTAAAATTAGGTGTAAAAGCTAACAAAATGCACGCGATCGTAAAATATAATCGAAAAATGAGCACTGTAGTTCTCTGTAGAAGTTGGGATTTTATAAATGTAGTAACATTTTCATTTTTAGAACTGCATGGGAAGAATACAATATTGAGAAACATTCTCCTTATGCATAGAGTAATTTTAGAAACAATAGGCAATTTTGAAATGGGTAACAAAAGGTATATAATTTAAAGAGCTTTAGAGCTATACAATAAAGATACCTGTCAAGCTTTAATGATTTAACATTTTTAAGTGCTCGGGTTTATTGCCATGCGTTAAATTTGACTTTTCCTGTATTCTAAAAATATTTTAATAATAAAAGAATAGATAAACTGTCGTTACATAGTTGACATTTCATTCAAGGTTTAGTTTAGAAATTAAACATTTTGAAAGTATTTACGGTAAACTAAATTTATCACATTACTTCAGAAATACAAATCTTCAGGAATGATCAGTTTTACTTTCAGTTGAGTTTAGAAGTATTTAAAAAGAGTGGATGTCATGATTTTTCTGGATTTAATTTTCTTTTTATTCTATGTATCATTCTCTAATCAATGGCTTATTTCTATATTTTTTAAAATTATATTGATGTTTCATGTGTTATAAAATTTTTGTATTCAAAAACAAAAAGTTATTTTTGTAATCAATTCTCAGCAGTTAAGAGCATCCAATAAGCGCGTTAATTTAAAAAGTGGAAGAATTCCAATATGGACAATTTCGTGCGCTTATATAAGGTTTGTTTTGTGGTTTGGTTTAGGTATATTAACGTTCCTTTTTCAAAGCAACACTAGGGCTATTTTGGGACGGATATTGTAATTTTTAACCGTTATTAGATGAAGAGGATGGCACCTGAGCTGGCACCAACTCTCTATTCTTCCACACCACCTCAGCGGGAAGACATAGAAGTAATTATTGATAGAAAAGGTATAATCTGGTTTGCACCTAAGAAAGGTTCGAGTCCCTAATATTTTCCCTTTATTAGTTTCCACTGGATATAAAAAGAGGAATATATTAAAGAAATAACTTTAAATACTAAACAGTAACTGATTTTGAGGTAATTAAAAATGTATTACTGAACATACCATGGAATTTGCGAAGTCACATATTTAAACTGTCAGAACTAACAGATGGCAGATAATCGTAAAACATACAGAATCAGAAAATACAATGACAAACATGTCAATAAATAATACGTCTTTTAGTTTGGTATCTATCTGAATCCCTTAATGGTTTTTCATAATAAAATTGGGTGATACCTTTCATTTCGGAAATCTGATAGCTTACTGATTCATTTGAGAATCTACTGAAGGTCACTTTGTTTAGTTATATTAATGTCCAATTTTAAAGTAACGTGATAGGTATTTTGAACGTATCTCGAAATTTTGAACCGTGGTCAGATAACGAGGACGATGCCTGAGCTTCATAAGATTAAATGAGTCGAACCTCGATTTTACAAAGAATTCGTCATGTATGTATGCCTAACGTACGATAAACAAAACATTGTGGGTAAAATGCACCCTCCCCGCTGATGTGGTTCGAAAACCTGGGGAAGAGGTACTTGCTCAGATGCCGTCCTTTTTATTTGGCTGCTGTTCAAAATCACGAAGTCCACTCCAAGATAGTCCTCCGGTTACCTCAAAACTATACAATATAACTAAACTATAATTCTTTTACCAGAGAAAAGCATTTATATTCGAAGTTGTCATTAACAAGTCGAAAAGCTTGCCTTATTTCGAAATGAGATCATTCTGTAACAATATTTTAAATTTCTTCTTTTAATGATGAAGCTATAGTGTTTTATTACCCTATTCAAATCTTCAAAACAATTGAGTGATCATTTATTGATTTCATAAAGTTAAATGATAGTTAATTAAATTAGAGCCTCAAGACTTATACTCAATTTTAAGACAGCAGTTATAAAAAATATCACCTATAATTTAATCAATAAAAACGTGTTCCATTTTCTTAATTAATCATTTCAGAAAAAGAGAAAGGATTTTTTTAAAGTAATTATAACTTGAGAAACCAATAACCTCGTATGATATTTAATCAATTATCAATTTTTTTTTTCATATCCTAACAGAGAATATACTGAGTATCCGAGGTTATGACATTTGTGTTACTTTCTTAATCCTTTTCTGTTTATAACGGAACTCTCTAATATGCTCATGTAATTTATGTTCCATGACAGAAAATGTCGGTTTATGACTACAGCTAATCAAACTTGATTTAGCCTTTAAGCGGAATGGACGAACACATTTCGTCACTAAGAGCATTTCCGGTATGAAGAGCATTTACAGTATAGGCTGATTGCTTCATTTTCGCTGCGAATAAAATCGGACATTTTAAGAGAGTTTGGCTAAATGTCTTTTCACTGCCACTGACTTTTGGAATTTGAGTTGATATAATAAAGTGGAACGTAACTAAATGAAGAATTATGTATGCTTCTCGGTAAGTTTTATCACTTAATCCTTTAAACAGCCGAAAGGGCATAGCATTTATGCCATAGAAACCAAAAAACCCCAATACGGGAATAGAGAAAGAATTTAATTTTAATTTCATCGCTGTAGTTTTCTTTATCAAATATTGCAAATTATTAAATCCTTAAAAATTGCTCTTGGGCATTACGGGTTATATGAAAATATAGCTATTATTTTTCGTTGTCCGTAATTTATTTTATAAGCCAATAATTTTTCAATTCCTACTATTAGTTTACTTTCATCTTATATATATGTATATATCTTGTTCAAATTTTCAATCGTTAATAAAATACTTTTTATTCATCCACTCTTCAAATATATTTTTTAAACTTGTAATAGATGACACTTGATGTTAAAACAGTTTTTTCAAATATTAATTCATCAAAAATAAAATTCAAGGAAGTTTATAATATTTTATACGTGAACAGTTCGGGCTCAAACCAAAAGATGGCGCCACGAAAATTCTGCTCAATTTTTTTTCAATTCCTACTATTAGTTTACACTCTCCCTATATATGTACATATCTTGTGTTTGATAAAAAGTGACTAAAATAAAATTTTTCTTTGTTGATCTAAGTATGAATTGACTTAAATCTTTTAATATTACTTGTTTTTGTGAAAAAACCAGATTTTAAAAAAATATGTGTAACTGAAAAATAAATTATAAGAACAAGTGAAGCAACATAGTTTGTCATTCATTTTAGTACAGCTTTATTTAAACTGCAATGTTTCGTGTTTGCAAAAATTACATTCTGTATTAGATTGTTTTTTTATGTGCTAGAGTTTTGAAATTTTGCGCGTATAAGCGTTTTCAATGTTAATGCTCTATTTCAGTGTTTCAGAGTTTAATTATTTGTTTATCAATTAATTTTATCAAATTTAGAGAGAATATGAATGGTGATTCATAGATGTGAACATGAAAAAGTAACAAATTGCTAGACACCCTGATATTTATACCAAATAATTATAAATTAAAGACTGAAATTAAACTATAAACGACGACTAAAGTGAGTTTTCAAAAACTTTTTATATAGAGTTATAACGATTAAAGTTCCATCCTTGAACTGAACAGACATTTTCTGCAATTACTGCATCAGTTTGAAAATGATGATTATTCAATGTGCATCAGGCACTTACACACATGTGAAAGGGCCGTGGTGGCCGGGGGGTAAGGTCTTTTCTCCTGAGCAGTAAGGTTTCAGGTTCAAACCCAATTCCACCGTAGAACCATTGTGTAAGGAGTATTTGTTGCACTCCAGGGGCCGAATGTCCTCTCGATGGTGCATTATTGAGAGGGGGTTCCAGCTCAGGTGTCGTCCTCGTCATTTGACTTCGGTTCAAAATTACGATATCCATTCCAAAATAGTCCTAATGTTGCTTTACAACGGGACATTGATATAACTATACACTCGCAAAATTGAATTTAGAACGAACGACCATCGATTATAACCCAAAAGAACAGGGGCGGCGATAATAAGGGGACAAAATTGGAAAATTCCCTCTGTGGATAACCGCTTACCCACTCCCCCCCCTTCATCGGCAAGAATTTTGTGAATTTCGTTGGTAAAAATTTTCAATGTTAGGAAGGCAATTGTGGAAAACTGATAATAAAAGATACTGAAAATTTAAATCCTATCTTAAATGTATTACATAATGAATAATCAAAATATGCAAAAGAAATTTATTCTAAGTTTGACGATTTGCAGAACAATAGTCAAGCTTAAACGTTGGACATCCGATTCTCTTCTCGTCCATTTAACCCGTACAAAGTCAGAAAAATTCGTCCCTTTCGACTTAATAACTCTAAAATAGAATTTAAATTACCTGCCTCCTTGATATTTAGCTACACTACAATTGGCAGAATAATTGGCATCTCAACTAGGTGAATCAGAAGTCATATTTTGCCAATTGTTTTTAGTCAGTCGACTATGAAATCAATACGGCATATGATAAACTGTAAAATTGTAACATTTATCGACTGTTTCGATCACTTGTCGGTGGAAGTGTTAGAGAAGATGAAAATGCCAGTTTTAGACACAATCTGAGGGGGGGGGGGAATACGGATAAATTACAAATGCATGTGCACCTTTTGACATGCTTTCGCTGATTCGAATTTTACAAAGATTTAAAAATAAATATTTTATTAGTCTAATTATTTCTTTTTGCATCAATAAATTTTCAAGATTGTATAACTTATTATAGTATATTTTATATTTCCTTGTCTGATCAATTGTTAAAAGCAATCGATAAAAAACAGATTCAGCTGCTGTGACCACTCTCATCCGTTGCAAGCTTCCTAAGAAGAATTGCTTTGTTTTTGTCAAATAACACGAATTCAACATAAATCAATAATATGTAAATGGAAATAAGATTAAATTGATTATAAAATATCTGTTTTTGTGATTTAATTTATTATGCTACAATTATTTTATTAATAAAATACTACCGATCACAATTTGACGAGAAAAAAAAGTAAATATATAAGATATGGTAGATAAATATCCACAGTTAAAAAATTACACAAGAAACACACTAAATTTATTGAATGAGTTCAATTCATGGTTATTCAGGTATTGTAATCATTATTATAAGTAAGGAATCGGAATGCGATTATTTTTCCTTCTGAAAATTATTTCAAGACAAAAATTGTATTATTCCAAATATTTCTTTGAATGATACGTGAAAAAAACGTATCTTGTAAAAACGACGATTAATAAAAGAAAAATAATGGAATATCCGGTTCTACAATATTGGAAAAAAATTTAATTGAGCAAAAGTAAATAAATATAACCCTTATTTTTGAGAACGTTCGAGCTCGCACTAGATCTAAAAGTATTCTCGATTCTCGACTAAAAAATTAAGAATATTAAAAGTATTCTTGATTCTCGACTAAAAAATTAAGAATATTAAAAGTATTCTTGATTCTTGATTTTCACTAATTTTTCATGGTTCGGTCTTACAATTTTTACTCCCCGACTGCATAAAGATAGTTAATTTTAGCAAATAATTATGTTTTATAACTAAATAATTACCTTGATATACGAAAATAATTACTGCTCGTTATTTTGAAGCAAAATTATAGAAATTTTATCATTCCCCTGTCGGCCTGTTTTGCTCCTCTGTCCGAAATTTTCTATCGCCAGGTTTTGAAAAGTGCGCCATCTGGTGACAGTAACTTCAGAATAAATGATCCAGGACACCAAGGATATGCATTTTTAACTGGAAGCATACATGGCCAAATTTGGCATTTTAGAGAAGAGGTGCTTTGCTTATAGTGTGAGTCGTGAAATGGGCATTAGTTCTATTAATGTTAGAAAATTTATATCGGTTATTTTTCTCTCATATCGTTTAATAAATTCAAACAAAGGAAAAAAAATCAAAAGTTGGAGTGTTCTCTCCAAAAATTTCTCATATATTTTCATAATTATGAGAAATGTGTATGTTCGAGAGTATATATGTTGGAACTCTCGTCTTTGACCAATTAGATTCAAATTTGATACAGATCTAAAATGATGAATCCGGGCTATTTATCTAATTTCATTTAACAAGTTCATTGTATTTATGAATTATAGAGTTCCGACACAATGGAAAAACAAATAGACTCATCTAGTCAACGAATTTCAATCAAAATTGAAAATAGATCTATAATTTTGATGGAAACACACTCTACAACTTATCCGTCTAGCTTGTAACATTTTTGGGTCATATGTACGGGGACATAATACAGATTTTTTGGCTGATAGACTTCACACAACGTTTGACAGAAACCCTCAAATTTGTGGTAAAGGTCATACAACAAATTTCATTTCATTTTCAGTTCATGTGCTACGTTTTGTACTCTAGTAATTATAAATTAATGGATTAATGTAAATGAATGTGATCCCACGTGAGTATTGCAATCCGGTACAATTCGAGAAATAAATTTAATATCGCAAAACTTGTTAATCAAAAGGTTTCTCAAAAATGAAAGGAAAATGTAAATTTATACAACTAAGCAGAACAAAATTAGTTTTTGGAGTACATCCATTATTTAAAAATACATCATGTGCCGTAAGCTGTGTTAACTATGGAAATATGACCTAACTTTTCCCCTTTCTCTGCCGTCAGCGACAGAAGGGCGGGAGAAGAGAAGGGGGGGGGGTGCCTTCAGGTCATTATCGGTTGATAAAGCAGTGGGGGTCTTCTCTTGTTACGAGCTTGAATGAAGTCATAAGGGGGGGGGAGTCGTCTATTGTAAGATTTCAACAGTTGTCTGGTGGTAAAAATATTTTCCCTCGACTATTTTTTACCCCATCCATTTGGGCTTGTCATTTATGATCTCTATACGCCCATGCTATTCCCTACTTCGGTTGCTTTTCCCATCGCTGTATTCAAAATCTGGACCCTGCTATCTCCGATTTCCTCGGTGAGCCTCCCCCCTTCAGACTAATTACATCACATTTTTGTAGAGGGATCACAGCGTCTACTCCAAATTGCCTGTAGTGATGGGAATTGGGACGAGTTGGATATCCAGCTTTTGGTTTTATTCTGTTTCGCCGATTCTGATTGGTTTTCACATTCACGATCGGTTTTGCTGTGGCATGATCAGGTTTGCGTGATATTCGGAGCAGCGTGGATGGGGTCCTGAATGACTGACTATTCACAATGTGATCTGCATCTGATGTCAAATTGAAGTTGAAGGTTCTATACGGCTAATCACCTTTTGCATAAATTTCCAGTCTGTAAATGAATGAGAATTATTAGCTCTGTCGCAATTCTGGTGGGTTAAAATCTCAAAAAGTTTCCTGTTTTGGGCTTATATATCTACGAATTTTTTGAACTAATCTATACAGTTAAAGCAGTCTCCATAGTAAAAGGCATGTACTACGTAATTCCATTGAAATTCTATTTCTACCTTAAATAATCAGAATATTATTTTATATTAATAATTATGTCATAAAAGTTTTAATCTAACAATTCTACCAAATTTCAGCAGCTGTCTGGCTCAGAGGTAGCGCGTCTTCCTCGTGTTTTAGGAGTCTCGGGTTCAAGTCCTGGTTCGGGCATGGTTGTTCTTCTGTGTGCTGTCTGTGAGATGTGTAACTGTGCCCCCCCCCTGTAAAAAGGGGCTGTGCAAGCAAATGTGGTGAGTGTGTAGCTAAGTCGTACTCTTGGCGCTACTTCAAAAACAAGAGACGCCCCTCTCGGCTTAAATCATGCTGCTGTATCAGCAGGGGGCTTGTCCATAGACAAGTGCCATTAGTAACAACAACAGCACCACCAAATTTAATGTTGTTAGAGCATTATACGCTCGTCTAAACTAGTTCCAATAAATTTGCTCAAAAATAAGCGTCAATAAAACTTGCAAATTATAATAACTATTCCGAATTATGATGTGGAGTTGTTCGTGACCACTTTGTTATACCGCGGAACTCCGAAACATCACGACGTTGTCTTCCAGCTATTCTTGGGCCACATATCTAACTGTATAAATGATGTGCAAATTGAATGTATAGCCGACGCTCGGACACATAGGTAGCACGTCTTCTGCGTGATTTGAGAGTCCTGGGTTCGAGTCCCGGTTCGGGAATGGCTGTTCTTTTGTTCTATGTGCGATATGTTTGAATGTGTACATGTGATACGTGAGTAGCAGTTATGTACGTGATGTCTTTATATAATGTGTTGTCTACTTCTGTAAGCCCCGTACGGTACTTAGTGGTGAACGGAAATTTTTAAAAGTTCAATAAAAAAATGAACATTATACAGACATTAATGATGTGGGTAATATTAAAGTCATGGAAGTTGGGTAATTCTGAAAATTTTTGCCATTACCCGTCGTATATACTGTTAATTTAAATTAAATTTCTAGATTTTCATGACGAAGAAAAGTTTGTGCAGAGAAAATCAATTAATTTTATGAAGAATTAGTAATGTTTAAGAAACAAAGACTCATTAAATAGGACTAACCATAAGAATGCTAGTTCACCCTTTCTGAGACAGTGTGAAGTATCTTTTCTAGTGAATTGCTATTCTTTTTAAAATATAGTAGTTAAACCATTTTACCATTTTATAATTGAATACCTCTGAATTGAGCTGCTATGATTTATGCATATTTATATACTTATAACCATCTTATGACATTATTTATGCAAGGGAAGAATAATTTTCTATTTTAATTGTTAGAATCAATTTTTTTCTAGTATATTTAAAGAAAATTCTTACGTTAATCTCAAAATCAAAGGCACATATCATGCAGCAGAAAAATAAAGTTCCTTAAAGAAATAAAAATGTAGAAAAGGGAAGTGAACTAATTAAGGTAATAAAGAAAGTTTCGTGTCAAAATATCAAAAATATCTTTTAGAAAGAACTAAAAAATTAATGATCTGTTTCGATAATATTTAAGAGTTAAATAAACTATCAATATCCTTCACTTTAATTTAAGTTAATTATTCAGAATTTTAGGCTTAATATCAAGTCTTAATAATGCAGATACTAAAATCAAAGCGCTTGTTGATTTGAAGGCAACTTAAGCCAGTCATGTAAGAAGTATTACATTACCATACAAATGACAACTTCTTTATTCAAATTGATTTGTTTGTATAATTTTTTTGTAATGTAGCCGAAGATTGATATTCTTCGAATCCTGGGAAAAATTGACCGAACATACTATTTGAGAGAGTCGGAAATATAAATCTTTCATTGCAGGAGCGAAAAGGCTCCAAAAGTGTCAGCTGTTCACTGCCATTTCATTCTCCGCCCGTGACAACAAGAAAGGGTTGACCTTCTCTTGGACCTTAACAGGCGCTTCGGTCAACTGATCAGTAACCTTCAAAGACAGGAAAAAGAAAACGGAAAGTACGAAAATGTTTACTCTCGCAACAATTTATTTGCACTTTACAGGTGTTCTTAATTGATTCATTTACATCAATGTTTAACGCATTTAGGATTGTTATTTTCGCATTACTATATCTCCTTTTAGTGCTTCCCCTCCTTTTTTATTCGAAGGCGTTGTCAACTAGAAGAAATGTTAAAAATCCTGTGGATACCATGCTTACAAAGCCACTCTCAAAATACATCATTCAAGTGTATTTCCTCATCTATGAAATGAAGCTTCATTTTTAAAACTGGATTTCATAATTTTTAAAAAATGAATTAAATCATGAGATTTCAGAATTTTTTAAAAAATGAATTAAATCATGAGATTTCAGAATTTTTAAAAAATGAATTAAATCATGAGATTTCA
>JAOUZG010050968.1:16272651-16309885 GCA_026289955.1 Argiope argentata
ATGAGATTTCAGAATTTTTAAAAAATGAATTAAATCATGAGATTTCATAATTTTAAAAACTGAATTAAATCATGAGATTTCAGAATTTTAAAAAATGAATTAAATCATGAGATTTCAGAATTTTAAAAAAGGAATTAAATCACGAGATTCCAGAATTTTTTTTACTACTGATGGAGGCCGAATTAACATGTTGGAAAACCCTTACGCGGAAATTGCTGGGGTGGGCATCTTTTAAAAGCATTATACATATCAACTTGTAAATTGCAAATTTTCAACTACAACGCTTTTAAATGAGATAGCAACTATATATTTTTTTGTTAATAACTGGAGTAATGTTTTATAAAATTATGTTTAATATCAATTAGTTTAATAAATCTATTTTTATAATTAAGATCCTTGAAAACAGTGAATAAAGGATAAAAATTTTTATCGATAATTTGAGATAATTTACCTATTATCAAAGTAGCTTAAGATAAAATGCATAAATATGGAAATTTTAATATTTCAGATGATAATTTAATTATAAGTTACATTATTAATTTAAGCACATTTTCATTACATACGGTAAGAGACATCTGGTGATGACTTTTGGAAAAAAATGCTTTCAAGATTTTATACTTCCAGTAAACACTGGAAGAAAACCTGAAAAGTAGGTACAGTAGCAATTTTCCATCTAGGTAGTTGCCTATAGCCACTTGCGTACACAGTTCGATTTAAAAAAATGGTTTTTAACCTAATGGCTAAATAAATTTGTAGAAAACCCAAATTATATGAATTATAAAGTATTAGGAAAATATTAACATTTTGTCAAATAAAATTGTTATGTCTGAAATCTATTTTATAGCAATCACTAATTGTTATAACATTTACAGATAATAAGCACCTATTTAATTAACAGATAAACGTAGGGTCAGTGCAATGAGGAGACACAACAAATAAATATGGTAAATACTGAAATAAAAAAATAAACTAAAATTAATCATTAACATATTGATTTTGGTTAAAATGTATTAAAATATAAAACTAAATTTACGATATTATTATTGGTTTGACCAAATTGATGATGTGCATCACTTAAAAACACAAAAATGTCAAATCTATCCTTGCGAAAAAAAAAATGTAAAATATATATATTTTTTGATTTTTTTAGTACACCATGATAAATATGTCATTTTAAAAGTTTGTAAATATATATTAATTATTAATATTTATTTCAGACACACGGAAAAAAGTGACTAAACTAATATATTTCTTTAAAAAAAGAGCCATAATGATAAGTAATTATTCCCTTATTTACTATTAAAAGTTTCATTATTTCGATAGATTTAATTAAATGTTAATAACAGTTAGATTAATTACTTAATTTGTTTATAAGGAAATTAGAAACTTTTATAAAAGGTACGTTAAAAATTATTTTTATAGGATCTGTGAAATGAGCTATAATCAATTAAAGAAACTGGTCTACATTTTCAGAATCATGTATGAATTCGGTGCACAGATTTAACATCTATAATGTTAACGCTGATCAAATTTTACGCCAAATCCAACAAGAGATTGTCCGTCAGTAGGTGTGCATTTTCACAATTATATACATACGATAACTAAAAAAACCCAGGGATTTAAATGTATCTAAATTAATATGTGATTGTGTGATCACATGTGTAGTTCTGAGTCAATTTTTACAATCGGTTGAGGAAAAAACGTCTAAAACACAAATTCGAATTCCGGATACAATTATCGTTATCCCAGAAATCAATTGCCAAAAATCTGGCCAAGGATCACAAGATAGAATCAGTAAAAATGCTAAATTCGAGGATATTTCGTATCTATTGTATGTCAGTGCCGTACAAAGCATTCTCTGAGATAACACCTTTATTAGAAGTTATGCAAAAAGTTTGTTGAAACTATTTCTACTAATATTATAAAAATGAAAAACAGTTTTAATAATGTTTCTGATATCGATAATCAAATTATTTTATAAATAATTTATATTTCAGAATTCCCCAAGGAATAAAATTAGATAAAATTAGATTGTTAGATAATATTAGATAATACTTAATTGCAATGAGATAAAACCTACCCAAGTAAATCTTTAAAACATTGAATATGGTAATTCCGTATAGTATTCTCATCCTTATATTTTTTACACAAATCACAATTTCTAATTATCATTCTGGAATGCATATCAATAATTAAGCATCTTGATTAAAAGCATGCTATGATTATACATCCCGGTTGGGGGCTTCATTATGCTCTTTTAAACCGTATAAACCTTGATTAAATTCATTGCTCTTGACACTGGAATTCCTTCTCAAATTGATTACTCTCCCAAACAAGAGGATGTTTGATTTTCAATTAATTTATTCTGCACCAAGCTTTTGTAAAGACTTCGGAGAAATGGGGTTTCAAGCTTGTGAACTTCGGCTGTTGCTTGATGACCAAATCTCAGTCATCAAGCGCTCGAAAGCCGAAACAGACTACGGATTTGAGGATATTATCAGCGATTAAAATATGGTACTTTTTGTGGTTGTCATTTAAGGGAAAGATAAAACTTTGTCATTGTTGTTAAAATTGGAGGTATAGAAGATTTCAATTTATTCAACATAGATGTAAACTAACCTCTCACTAAAAAATAAATTAAATCTAAAAAATCTCATAAATTAAATCAACTTAACAAATTCTGAAAGTACCACCACCTTCTCCAATAGTGGTACACTACTAACCACTAATAAAGTAACAGCATAAAGTAACTTATGTTAAATTACTTTACTTACATAACAACATAAAGCATTTACTTATAACATAACATAAAGTAACTTAACAAAATCTGTCCTTCAGATATTCATTATCTTTCCGGATGTTGAGTAAATGATATTTGTATTTGAAAATTGACGGCAAATACAAAAAAGAAATATATAAAATTTAAAACGGCAAATACAAAAAAAGAAATACATAAAATTTAATACGGCAAATACAGAAAAGAAATATATAAAATTTAACCAGATATAAAATAAATGATACATTCTGAGATATTTGTATCATTATAATGATACAAAGTATCTTATAATAGATACTTTTTGCAATGATACAAAATATCTTGTAATAGATACTTTGTATCATTAAAATAATACAAAGTATATTTTAAGATAGTTTGTATCAGTATAATTATACAAAGTATCATTTAAGAAGCTTTTAAAATAATGAGCTTGTCAAATAATAGAAACCGACTTTTTTGTCATCAAAAACATGGTTTCAGTTTCCATCAAAAACGGAGAAAGAGGCTTTCAGTGTAGAACCATGAAACACATCATTATCGACAATCGTCTTAAGATATTATATTATGCAAAAGCCAATTTAATCTAGTGGAAAGATGACCCAAGAAAGAAATTCAAAAGGAGCGTCTTATTCTCTTAGTTTCTTTATCATGTCTTTCTTGGATTATTGTTTAAAAATAACTAACATTAACTTGACTAACTTCTAGTAATGATATATTAAATTGTCTGGATTGAGATTAATTTAAGAAAAGAATTTTGGAAAATATCTTATTAGATAAAATAAATAAGGCCTTTTAATTAGATAAATTGATATGCAATTAATACATCATAACACTTCCCCCCTGTTTTGGAGATAAGAAATTGAAATATATAGATTATTTTGTTTCCTGAAAAACAAGAAATTTATGTCAACTTTTTTTTCATCTTGTTAGTTAACTTTATGGTATTATTTCCAAATAATAAAAGCAATTGATTTGATTGCGGAGACCATATTATGTAGACAAATTGTTTATAAATAATTCTTTTTTAATTTATGGAGAGAACAGCTCGAAGCAGAGATGGTAAAATAGCTAACAACGGACATTTACAAATTAATTTGATGGTAAGTATATTTCGTTTTACCATAGAAAAAGTAAGTAAACCTCAAATTTTATCAGGTTAAAAAAACATTAGATACTTTTATTAAATTCATTATTTATATATTAACTCATTATTGTACGTCGATGTTATTTATTAACTTAATTTAATTGCTAAATTTTCATATATTTTTTAAGGAGACTCCGTAGATTTTTTAAAAAATGTACATCACTTCTAAGTTATTTTTATTTTAAATTATGATGAATGGTAAAATATTGTTTTTCAGAATTCTGAGTTTAAATACAAACTTTGTTTAAGTTTCACTGTTTTCAAAGTTCATTTCATTTTAAAAAAGAAAGTAAGAGCATCAGCGTAGCGATTAATTTATGTATCTTTTGTTCAACATGAAAAATGAAATTTTCAAAGTTTCCGTGACCAGAACACAGAAAAAGGTATTTAAATAACTTATATCCAATTTATGAAAAATCATGCAAAGTAATAATAGCACGGTCCTTTATTCAGTTAAGTTAGCTAATACAAATTTTAATATAAAGGATATGGTTCAAAATTTGATATAATTTTAATATTTTTTATCAATTAATATTTATTTTAAATGAAGTAAGATAAATATTTAATTGATAAAAAAATAAACTCAATTTTAATTCAAACTTCAGAAATCGATTTTAGTTTTTACTTTTTCTTACACTAAATGTAGAGGAAGTGCTATAATTGTAAACAAAATTCCAACGCAAAATTTCGACGAATCTTTACTTTTGAGACTTTTTTTTATTCGAAAAACCTATTAAGGGCATAATTTCTGTCTGTCCGTCTGCCTATGGGAAGGATAAATCAAAGTCTTTGAGGTACCGTCCAAAACTTGATATATGAAATAAAGTCCAAATTTGTAAATTTATATCAAATTTTGAAAGCATCCTTGACAGGAAGTCTTTCTGTTTGGTTGTTTAAGTGATCTCGACAACTACAAAACGAAGAGAACTAAATGGATAAAATTCTGCGCACAGATTTTAACATTTATACTATAGAGACCTATCAAGTTTTGAACCAAATCCAACAAAGGGTTGACCATCTGTCTGTCTGTACTTTCACGTACATGTAAATGGTATTATTCAGAATCGCAAAGATTGAATCAATGGAATCATGAGATTACAACTGTAGTTTCGTGTCAAAGTTTTGTGCCTATCCTTCTGGGAAAAAAGCGTTCAAAATACCTATTCTCAAGACAGTTTCAATTATGTCATCACATAGTTATGTTTAATAACTAAATCTTACCAAAACTATGTCATTATTCTGGATCTTACCCAAAATCTCTAATTTTATGCTGTGGAAGGGGACAAAGAACTTCATTGGGGAAAATATGAGAAATTTTTGGAGAGACCACATCCACTTCATTTTTAGATTGAACATTAAGAAATTTTTATAATTATTAATGCCTGTTGATGATGATGTCGTGTCCGCTTTTTACCACGGAAAGAGGGTTTCAGTAGCTTCTGAGGGTATAGACCCCTGAACACCCGAGGGTAGAAGTCTGACTTCTAGCGCATATGAAGATGAAACACCTACCCACACGCTTGCACAGCCCCTTTTTACAGGGGGGCACATTCACACATCTCACAGATAGAACACAGAAGAACAACCATGCCCGAACCGGGACTCACTGAACACGAGGAAGACGCGCTACCTTTGTGACAGAAAGCCGGTATTAATGCCTGTTATTATTATATATAATAAATATTTATACCCCTAAAGACTATCCACATTTAAGATCACAAAAAAAATAAGTTTAAAATTTCACAGTGAAGCTTTATTTTTAATTATATATTTATAGGGCCATGTATTCCATTTTTTTTCAATTTATTATTGTAATTATGCATATTGTTTGTTTCAGAAAGCAACATTTAAGCCATTTGGAAGATTTCACTCCTCAAAGGGGTGATAAGTAATGAGCAAAAATAACGCTTCTTGAATAGCCAACTATAAAGATCCTTTCTTAGAAAAAAAATAACATTTTCCAGTTTAGTTATATTAATGTCGTTTTGTAAAGCAACAATAGGGGCATTTTGGAACAGAACTTGTAATTTTGAACCCTGGCTAGATAACGCGGACGACACCTGATCTGGCAACCTCCTCTCCATATAACACCAGCGGGAGGACGTTTTATCCTTAATGATTTAATATGCAGCATACATACACCTTTACGCGATATTTCTTCGGTGGAATCAGGTTTCGAATATGAAACCCTACTGCTCACGAGCCGAGACCTTACCACTAGGCCACCGCCCCCTAAATTTTTAAAGATTTATAGCAATAAATAAAAATAAATTCTCTCTTTATATAGGTTACTTACTAAAAGGTACAAATGTATTCCGTTTTTCCTTTTACTCCTATGTAATTAAAAACAAAGTTGACTGGGTTTTGGTAAAAGTAGCGAAGGTTACAAAGGAAAATACATAGGATAAATTTTGTATTTAAATGTATTTTTTATAATTGAAATAATAATAATAGCATTTCCAAATAAAATATTAATATTGACAAATTAAAGAGGTTGTGTGGAAAATAGAGAGTTGGAAAATATAAATCTCACCTACCGCCCACTAATCGGACTGGAACAATGCTGTAATTTAAAGATAAATTGTCCTCTACTTACTTCCTCTTGAGAGAAACTGATCTACTTACTTTCTCTTGAAAGAAACTGATTTACTTTCTTTCTCTTGAGAGAAGCTGATTTACTTACTTTCTCTTGAGAGAAACTGATTTACTTACTTTCTCTTGAGAGAGACTGATCTACTTACTTTCTCTAGAGAGAGACTGATATACTTACTTTCTCTAGAGAGAAACTGATCTACTTACTTTGATTCAACTGTTTTATGAAAATTTCTCACCGGCGTCTTGGTACAGAGGAAGCACTTCTTCCTCGTGATCTGGGCGTCCCAGGTTCGAGTCCCGGTCAGGGCATGATTGTTCTTCTGTATTCTATCTGAATGGTGTGGGAATGGGTTCCCCTGGAAAAATGGGCTGTTCAAGCGAATGTGATAAGTCTGTGTCATCTTCATATGAGCTAGGAGTCTGCCTTCGGGTGCTCAGGGGTCCATACTCTAAGAAACTACTGCACCCCCCTTTCCGTTGTAAAGCGGACACGAGATCATATCATCATCATGAAAATTCCGCTTTACCTCACAAAAATTTGAGACAAAGAAAAGTGCAATTTTTATCTAAACGAAAACTATTGTGTCTCAGTTGGCTTGCATTTGATATGTCCTTCGTATTTGACTAGGATTCCAAAACGCGATCAGTTAATGGGTGAAATTCTACGGCCCCTTAAATTTTATCATTAGTTTTGTCACATGTTGGACCATATTCATCGAATGGCAGACGTTGTTAGACTCAAAAAATGCCAAAAGTCGGTTAACAAGAATTGGACATATGGATTTAAAAATCAACATTCTAGTATATGTCAAATATTCGACTTATTCGATAAAGAGGATTCAAATAATATTTGATTATACTCGCAATAGTACGGTTTTCAAAACAAATATCGCCATTTTATGTGTTTAATGGAGAAAGTAGCTTATAGAATTCTAAAACAGTTATGTCATCATGTATTCTAAAACAGTTATGAGAAAGATAAGTATAAAAGAAATAATTAAAATGGTTTTAAAAAATTAGGGGGGGGCGAGCAGTAGGGATTCTTTTTAGAAATCACGTATCCTGGACGATGAAGAGTTAACAATCGCTGGACCAATATTTCATTTAATTTTTCCAACAGATTGATTGTTATGTTCAGATAAGAATGCAAATAAACAGAAAGCTGTGAGATGAGATAAAATTTCCTGCCTATTATTAAGTAACTAAAATAGTCATTACCAAAGAACAATACAAAATTCTCAAGTGTAAATATATAAATAGAAAATTGAAATAATGCGCAATATAAATATGGATTGGAGAATAACATGCTACGTAAATAAGAAAAAAATCAAATTTCAATAATAAAGGAAAATTAAGTAAATCACCACTCAAATCCACAAATAAACATGACGAATGGCTTGAATTCCACATTCGCAGATAGAACAGATGAAGAACAACCATGCCCAAACCGGGATTCGAACCCAAGACGGCCATATCACGGGGAAGATGCGCTATCCCTGTGCCAGGATGTCGCCACACCTTATATTAATTTAAATAAATGATAACATTATAATGTTTTGGGTAAAAATGATGTTTAGTGTGCCCCTTAAAGCGCCAAGGATGACAAGTCGCCAATAAAGATGGCTGACAAAGTAAGAAATCATATCTGTGGAATGGTTACAGTTACTACTTTTCGCAATATAATTATGAACAAAGTAACAAAGGTAAACAAAGTAAAAGTAGTAAACAAAACAGCATTAGGTTTGCTAGAAGAGCGTTCCGTTGGGTTGCCATATTGGCGACAAACTCGGGGGGCACACTAATCGTCACTCTAACCAAGCTTTGTAATACCAACAAACCAATTGCGTATATATGCAAAAAAAAAGACAGTCATAATTTCGATAATATTTTAGCATATAGCCTAAAGAAAAATTTCAGAAAATATGATAAAAAATGTACATTTGGCGGAATATGAGTTGAATAATGAGTGGACATGGCGAAATTTCAACATTTTTGTATACTTACATCAAATGACATACTTTGTTCTTCAAATTAAAAAAAATACGAATACAGAGTTTAGCTGTCACCCTTTGACCAATAAAACCAACATTGGAAACATATCTGCAATTATAGTGTCATTTCATTTATTTACTTAACTGTTTGAATCTAATAGTTATTGTATTCACAAGGACACAAACGGATAGGTGGTGAGACAGTGAACCCAGGAATCGGGATTGGATCCAAAATTTGACTCATAAACAATTCTAGTAATACAAATATACACCAAATTTTATCTATTTAATTAGTAGCCATTTTGTATCATCATACTAATCTAATCAGTATTGGGAAGATAGATTATCTTCCCGTGGAGAGGTTTCGGACAAATTTTGATTAAAATTTACAGTTTTGATGCAAAGACAATACATTTTACTGTGGTCTATTAGTGGATTCGTGAGTGCGATAACTCAAAAATGCAAAAAGTAAGATAAATGAAAATTCTGATGTGGTATTGAAATCAAAATTCTAAATTTGTATCAAATTTTGGTCTTAATCGGCCCATGGGAAATAAATACAAAAATCCTAATCATCATGATGCTATGCTGTCCAAAACAAATCTCGCTACATTGTGTATTTATATGGGAAAGTCAAAAGAAGAATCCTTCCTCTATACTAAAACATCTTTGAGTAACATACCAATAGATGGAATTTTTAAAATTATATGGAAGAATTATATGGCATTAAGTTATATGGCAGGATGGATTCTTTTTAGAGATTCTGAATACTAAAGGTTGCAGATTTAACCAACTATTGCTCATTCAGTATTTTTGACTATTATTCTATAGGTATATGCTATGTTGCAGAAAGGAAAAAGCCGAATAGAAAATTAGCAGTTTTGGCAAAATTTCGCTATACTATTTAAGAAGTTTAATTAATTTTAACAAAAAAACTCCGAAAATAATTTTATATGCACACAATTTCAATTATATACATAGTTTAATTCCTTAACTTCCTAATTATATGACACATCCTACTTAGGATATTTATCAGTTTTGACAAAATTTTACTCCACTGTAGATGTTTAATTAATTTTAACAAAAGAATAATAATAATAAAAAAAAACTCCGAATATAATTTTACATGCACAAAATTTGAATTATATATATATTTTAATTCTTTAACTTCCTAATTAGATGACACAATCTATTTAAGATATTTATTATTATTTTAATTCCTATAGTAATATAAAGAACATTTGATATATAGAAGAGCATCTAAATGACTTTTGGATTTTAAATAACTTAGGGTTTTCACTTTATTGTGGATTAAAAATTAAAGTGGTTCCATACTCTCGTCTTTATATTAGATTCATCATTGCCTGCGAAGAGGTTAAATATAGTTTGAAAGACAATATGGCACAAAATAAGAAAAAAAATTATTAATGAATATAAAGAACATACAAGCATATAAAAATGTAGAATAAAATGATAAATAATGCATAACTCTTCTATCTGGAACTTGGAAAGTTTAAAGACTCCCAATTAATGAAATTTATACTTATATTAGTTTAGACAAGTAATACAAAAGAAAATTTTTCAGTGAATTCCTGCTAAGATCAATATTTTTATTTTAGTTACTTTTTATTTAATAATTACATTTGTTGTTCCCATGTTCCGCTTTTCAATGGAAGGAGGGATGCAGTAGCTTCTGAGGAATGGACAACTGAGAGCTCGATGGCACAGGTCTGCCTTCTAACTCACTCAAATCACAAACCTTTTTTACAGGGTGAATTTCATTCATTCATCCACAGATCCTAATTTAGATCTGAGACAGAGAAGGATTGCCTCTGACCCGGTACCCTCAGTGGTATTACTCTGGACATGGAGGAATTTGTGACTACAGTAGATTTAAAGTGCGCCAGCCACCAAACACACGCAGAGTCTTCGGCTGGCTGGTTTGAACCCGCAGCCAAAAGGATGCGAATCCAACGCCCTACCAGCCAGGCTATCCCGGTCTGATAATTGCGCTTACTATAAATTATTGATAAAAAATTATACCAGCGTTCAATGACAATTAAGGATTCACCGCCGATTAAGGCAACACAAAATGTGTGAATTTTCTACGCCAGTTGGGCCAATGCAACACAGATAAGACATTTTTAATTTTCTTTATTCTGTGTTATTTTAATTCGGAAGCACTTCAAAATGAATCAGAAAAGTCGATTAATTAACAATGTTTAGTTTTAAATGCATCAAGTATTAAGAAAATAAGTAGAATCGTTTGAAATAATCGGCCGAAAATATGATAAGCCCAACCTCATTGGCGGGAAAAAACAAATTGTATTAGTTACTTATTTGGCAATGGGAAAATGGAGACTTTTGGCGAGAAAGTTAGTTTTTAATTAATTAATAAAAATTAATGAATTAATGTTTGAAAAAACTGTATTAACATCAAATGTCACCCGCTACAAGCTTTAAAAAATTTACTTGAACTTGAGTGGATGAATCAAAGTATTTTATTAACGATTGAAAATGTGAACTATATATATATATATATCTATATATATATATATATATATATATATATATATATATATATATATATGGAGAGTGTCAAATAAGAGTAGGAATTGAAAAATGGCAAAATTATATAGCTTTGAACATCAACACACTTGTGGCATATATTTATATGTAAAAGAAATGGCAATACTTTTAAAATCAGTGTAGCGTTTGGTCTAAAATCAATATTTTAAACTGAGATATTCTGGAAAATTTTATAATAGACGGAACAAAATTTGAATAAACAGAGGACAAAGTCATCCTCGACATTCTCAAATTCATACACACAGTATGATGTGGTTTACATACAATATTTATAGTATGGCCTGCTTTAGCTTGGAGTGTATAGTCAACAAAGACAAATAAACAATTTAAGGCTTGACAATTTGAGAGATTAAAATTTTTTTTGAAACATATCCACAATTACAGTGACAAGGTCATATACTAAATCCCATTTATCAAAGAGGACGTGCCTATGAGATTTTGCATACGAATGGAAAGGTGCAAAAACAATCAACATGCTGGATATGATCCAGAATTTGAGACAGTTACTGTTCTAGTTATGAAATTATTCAATTTCACTCATTCAGCGACTAGTGTATTCTTGTTACCATACTAAATAAATATAATTGGGTTGATAGTCAATACTTCAGTGGTCGGATTGCCTTCGACACTGAATAAAAATCTACATTTATGATCAAATATCATGTTTATCGACGAGCAGACTGTAATATATAATAATAATATAAACAGACAGAAATATATCCAAAATTGGAAAAAAGTGGAGAATGATTGTTCGTGTAATTCAATTTTTTGTTACTATTAATTTTTATATAATTATTCATGCCTTAAAATCTTAATTAATGGTACCTATAGATGGTGTAATATGTACTCTAAGTATAGGCAGTATAAATATACTAAGTATAGGCAGTATAAGTATACTAAGTATAGGCAGTTGGAGAGTGAATTACGTCATTTGCTATTTCCCTCTCCCCCTCTTCATTCGTGAATGTTCTTTATATAACTTGGACAATTAAATGCAATTCGTTCTTTATTGGCGGCAATGTTATGTGTAGCCATGTTTATGTATGAGTGATTTTAAATGTCAATAATGAATAAGCAAAAGGCAAGCAAGGACTATTTATTGGATACAAACATTCAGCCAACTACAGAATTTATTTCTTCATGTACATGAAATTAAAAAGGAGCTGGATATCTACAGACGCTATATCAGTATTTAGTTTTGGCTGATGACATATTTTGGCTTTCAGCACCTGATAAGCTGATAATTCGTTTGGATAAAGTTCTTAAGGATTTACACTATTTGGCCAAAAATATCCGGACTAGTAGGCCGAAACACAGCTGCACAACTCAGAAAAAGGTAGTCCTTGTTGATGAAATTCCAAAGAGTCAGTGAAACTTGAGTCCATGGTTGTGCAGTCGGATGGACTCATCAGGTCAGGCGAATGTCCGGCGAACGTTTCACTAAGTCCATACCACTTGGTATCCGGATACTTTTGGCCAGATAGTGTAACATATTTTTCTTAAATGAAAAATACCTTCCAAAGATTCTTCTATGTCTAAAACCCTGTATTTTCCCATATTTCTGATTCTACTGATTGAAAAATATTTTTTCAGGACTCATCTCATCTGAAGATAAGAACTCGAATGGAATCCGTGATTTTTTTAGAGCACTTGATGAGCAGCAAATATGCTGAAATGTTAAAAAATCTGAATTTAAAAATTCTGAAATGCCGAATAATCAACCCGTATCACGGGGAGAGATATACTTACTATTTTCATCATTGCTAATGTTTTGTTAAGACTATGATTAAAAAACTATGCATTTTTATATACGTCTGTTACATATATTTTTGTTACATAGTTACATATGTTTTTAGCACCAGTTCCATCTAATAACTTTGAACATGCACATAAACTTCTACAAAGCATTAGGAAGGCATAAAATCTCCTGAAATTTAAATATAAGAATAAACAAATAGAAAATTTAGATCTTACAATGTTTAAATATAGTTTGAAGAATAACGTATGACATGTGATAAGGAAAATCAAACATTCAATGAAACAAGTAATATAAAAAACAATTTTTTAAAATCAATTCCTACTTAGGTTAAAAAAGAACTTTTTTTTTATTTTATCACCATTATTTATATTAAATAATTTATTTCTTAAAATCATTATTAGATCAATCATTATTTGTTTTAAATCCTTTTTTATTTTACCACCATTATTTATTTTATCATCATTTATTATATTAAATAATTGAAATTAATATAAATATGCATATAAATATGACAAAATCACAATATTAAATGGCAAAATAGAAGACGAACTTCATGTTAATTTTCTTTTCTCCTTTCTGTATATAGTGCTCAAACTCACAACCCAAGGGATGCGAATCCAACGCCATACGAACCAGACTATCCCAGCCTAACAATTACAATTATTATAAATAATTGATCACAAATTATACTAGCATTGAATTTTCAACGCCAATTGAGGATTCAAAGCCATTTGTAGCAACACAAAATTCGTGATTTTTCTACATAAGTTTGGGTACACAATACAGATTAGAAATTTCTAATTTTCTATATTCTGAATTATTTTTATTCGAAAATACTTCAAAATAAATCGGAAAAATCGATTAATTAACAATATTTAATTTTAAAGGCATCAAGCATTATGAAAATAAACAGAATTGAATAAAATAATCGGTCGGAAACATGTTAAGCCTAACCTCATTGCAGTTGGGAAAAAACAAACTGAATTTGTTACTTATTTGGCGGCTGGGAATGAAGACATTTAATTTTTAATAAATTAATAAAAAATCAACGAATTAATATTTGAAAAAACTGTATTAACATCATATGTCATCCACTACAAACTTTAAAAAATTTACTTGAACATGATTGAATGAATAAAAAGCATTTTATTAATGATTCAACATTTAAGCAAGATTATATATATATATATATATATAGGGAGAGTAGTAAGAATTGAATGAATAAAAACAAATCAAAGCTGAAGACCATAAATAAAAGCAAATGTAAACCCTCATTCTTATGATGATGAGCAGGGTTATATAACGCTTTGAATTCAAGAAATAAAATGCATGCTTAATATTAACTAAAAAATAATAACATTTTGTAATTTATGAACATTTTATAGTTAAAGATTTAACTATTAAATTAATTATACATCTATGTATGTAAACTAAAAAGTTATACTCTTGACAATAGTTTATCGCAGGACCAACAACAACAACAAAAAAAAAACAGCAAAAGAAAATTTCAGGCATCGATGAGTTGCCTTTAGGAGCAAGTAAATTTTTGAAAAGTTTTATATTCTACATACATAAAATTTCAATGTCTCTACTCAGGATGGGAGGACACACAAAACGGATTATTCCTACTTTCAAAAATCACAGAAAAGGACATATTTCTTCTACGTATTTACAGGTACAGATCTAGCTTTATAGGGATATATAAGCAATTATTTTGGATTGAGGGAAGAAATATTTTTCCCCTCCCAAGCATTTTTTTATTGATTTGATTTCTGATCAATATATGCAATTTTTAAGAAACAAATATTTTTTAAACTGATATAAAAGCATTTTATTACTTGTTATCTTCATCGGATTCAGCTTTAGTAATAAGCATAAAAAACCCTTAAAGGTAATTTTAAGCAAAATGGCAAAAGGAATTTTTAAAAAATACAATTTATATATTTCAATCCAAAGTTTGCCAAAGCTGACGCTGACTGGTTGACAAAATTGGTAGTCAGTCAACTAGCTGCAAAGAATTGTTAGGGAAAATTCAAATACATAAAACAACAAAAAAGAATAATGTTCTGATAAATAAGCTATACTGGATTTTAATTTGACAATATTTGTGTATATGGCTTTTGCAAATTAAATGAATTCATAGATATTCAAATAAGCATTGTATCAGTTATATGATATTTAAAAATCTTTACAAATTATTTAGGATATACTCATAACTTCTAAAGATATAGATATATTTTAATTTTTAATTCATAAGAAATTTTTTGACTTTTCTTGCATTACGTTCAGTATATAGCCCAGTAAACACAATTTGTCAGTTTTTCATGATGTGTAGATGCAGTAAATAATCTTTAGTTTACTGGTTGGCGTAGTGACGAGTCTTTTTCTCATTATTGATCATATCATTTCTTGCGTTTTTTAGTCTGTGAAAACAATACTCAGCCGAGTGATTCTGACATCTGCAAATGATTTATAGATGCAGTAAATATAGAATCTCAATCTTCAGTTGACTAGATGGTGTAGTGATGAGTCTTTTTCCCATTATTGAACATATCATTTAATTTCTTTCCTTTTCGGGAAAAATGTACTAAGCCGCGTGATTCTGACGTCTGCAAATGATGTGTAGATGCAGTATATAGAGAATACCGATCTTCATTTGACTGGTTGGCGTAGTGATGAGTCTTTT
The DNA here is from genome assembly GCA_026289955.1 of Argiope argentata. NCBI lineage: Eukaryota > Metazoa > Arthropoda > Arachnida > Araneae > Araneidae > Argiope > Argiope argentata. The sequence continues at coordinate 16,288,192 of JAOUZG010050968.1, forward strand.
TCTCATTATTAAACATATCATTTCTTGTGTTATTCTTTCTATGAAAATAATACTACGCCGCGTGATTCTGACTTCTACAAATGAAGTGTGGATGCAGTAAATATAGAATATCGATCTTTAAGTTGACTGATTGGCGTAGTGATGAGCCTTTTTCTCATTTATGTGGAAACAATATTAAGCCGCGTGATTCTGACGTCTTGAAATGATGTGTAGATGCAATATATATATAGATTATCGATCTTCAATTGACTGGTTGGCGTAGTGATGAGTCTTTTTCTCCTTATTGAACATATCATTTCTTATGTTTTTCTTTCTGCGCAAAAAGTACAGAGCCTCGTGATTCTGACGCTTGTAAAGGATGTGTAGACGCAGTAAATAATCTTTAGTTTACTGGTTGGCGTAGTGAAGTGTCTTTTTCTCCTTATTAAACATGTCATTTCTTGTGTTTATCTTTCTATGAAAACAATACTACGCCGCGTGATTCTGACGTCTACAAATGATGTGTAGATGCAGTAAATATAGAATCTCGATCTTCAGTTGACTAGATGGTGTAGTGATGTCTTTTTCTCATTATTGAACATATCATTTAATTTCTTTCCTTTTTGGGAAAAGTGTACTAAGCCGCGTGATTTTGACGTCTGCAAATGATGTGTAGATGCAGTATATATAGAATCTCGATCTTCAATTGACTGGTTGGCGTAGTGATGAGTCTTTTTCTCATTTATGTGCGAATAATATTAAGCCATGGGATTCTGACGTTTTGAAATGATGTATAGATGCCAAATATATAGATAATCGATCTTCAGTTGAATGGTTGGCGTAGTGATGAGTCTTTTTCTCATTATTGAACATATCATTTCTGGTGTTTTTCTTTCGGTTCAAAAAGTACAGAGCCGCGTGATTCTGACGCATGGAAATGATGTGTTGATGCAGTAATCATCAGTTGACTGGTTGGCGTAATGATGAGTCTTTTTCTCATTATAAAACATATCATTTTTTGTGCTTTGCTTTCAGGGAAAACAATATTAAGCCGCGTGATTTTGACGTCTTGAAATGATGTGTAGATGCAGTATATATAGATTATCGATCTTCATTTGGCTGGTTGGCGTAGTGATGAGTCTTTCTCTCATTATTGAACATATCATTTCTTGTGTTTTTCTTTCTGTTCAAAAAGTACAGAGCCGCGTGATTCTGACGTATGGAAATGATGTGTTGATGCAGTAATTATTAGTTGACTGGTTGGCGTAGTGATGAGTCTGGCGTAGTAATGAGAGTAAACTGAGCCGCGTGATTCTGACGCATGGAAATGATGTGTAGATGCAGTAATCATCAGTTGACTGGTTGGCGTAGTGATAATTCTGGCGTAGTGATGAGAGTAAATTGAGCCGCGTGATTCTGACGCATGGAAATGATATGTAGATGCAGTAATCATCAGTTGATTGGTTGGTTTAGTGATGAGTCTTTTTCTCATTATTTAACATATCATTTCTTGTGTTTTGCTTTTTGTGAAACAATATAAAACCGCGTGATTCTGACGTCTACAAATGATGTGTAGATGCAGTAAATACAGAATATCGATCTTCAGTTGACTGATTGGCGTAGCGTTTAATCTTTTTCTCATTACTGAACATATCCTTTTTTGTGTTTTTTTCTATGAAAACAAACGTTTAGCCACATTAGTAATATAGATAAATGTTCCGCTTCAAAAAATTTGGAGTGGCTTTCGAAATATGAATGAAGTTTGTTTACAGATGAAGATGATACAAATGAATATATTTTTAGCTGCTTCACAGTATTCGAATCTTAAGGCCAGGTGCCCTTCCAAATGTGAAACAATACTTCATTTCGTGTCATTTGTCCCAGAGTATCAAAAAAATGGATTAAATAGGGGTAAGTTTGCCTTTCCGCAAGATATGTTTTAAAGTCATCAGGGCTTGCCTCCCAAAATTCCTTCAAGATAAGCAGACGTTCCGCCGCTGGTAGTGTCTGAAGCTCGCAAGTGATAAGTGAAATGAAGTAGCAAAATTTCTCTTTTGGAATATTTTCCCAGTAGTAATTGGCCACTTCGATGAACTGATGGTGATGTGGCCATGTTAATAAAGCCCGCAGAACACCCCCTGGATTCATGATGCTTATTTCCTTTTGTTGCTCTTCGTCCAACAAAGATAGGCAATACCGCATGATTTTGGGAATCATGTTTTCCTTTTTTGCTAGTTGCATGATTTTATCGATCTTCCTATTATCCTGCACAGCTTTTAATCGAAAAGCGAGGGCATCTATATCCGTATAGAAACTTTTGTTTTCCAAATACATAAACATGAATATGTTTTTACGGAAGTATCTCACACCAAAACTGCGTGCTTCTGCTCGCTCCTGTAAAGACATTTGGTCCCAAAGATATCCAGCTTCGTCTTCTAAGCAATTATTGAATGCCAGAACAAAACGTTGACTTTTACTTATCATAGAGTTTTTAATAATAGCCCTGGCTAAATTTTTTTCATTTAACGAGCCATCAAGGTTCCAGTTACGTGAGTCTAAGAGATATGCTTCTCCAACAATTCCAATTTGGCAATTCATATTCCAGAAATATTGTATCTCCAAGAACATTTTATTAAGCAAGAGGGTCAACTCTTTTATTAGACATTTGGGCAATGGTAGTGCTTCTGCCTGTAGTGCTATTTCATATTGTTTTTGAAAGAATGCATTTTTGTTTAAATGCTTGGTGATGAGGTGTTCCTGTGTCAATCGGGCGTTGTTTTTTATCTGGGTTAGTGCTACCTTTAAATAGCACAAACTTTTCAGTTCGTACTGAATTTTTAAATTGATTTCCATTGTCGATATCCGTTAGAAGAAGCTGTAAAATAAATAAAAAATCTATTAACAAAGGGCTCCTAAAAATCCTACAGAAATATATTAACAAAAGGAAGATAATTCTATAAATATATACAAGAATTTTTGAAAAATTCTCTTTATAAATATTAAAATCAAAATAAAATTTCGTGGTCTTTTTTTTTGTACAACTCAATGCATGAAATCGTCTTATAAATGGAACAAACTTTTGATTTCTAAATTAAAAAAAAAAAAAACCTTAACTGATGAAATTATTTTATGATTTTTTACAATTAAAATTCCAGTTACTCGATTTTACCCGATTTGAAAGAAAATCGAACTAATTCATATATATAAATTTGATGAAGGTAAGAAAAAAGGGGTAAAAAAATCTTTGCTTTAAATTTAACAAATATAAGAGAATAACTTAAAAACTGTAAGATGTGTTAAAAAAATATCAGGATAAAACAAAAAATGAAACAAAATAAAAATTCATAGAAGCGTGCGAATTAAATATCGCGAAATTAAAATTATATATGAACAAAAAGTGTGTGTATACACTATTTTAGCTGAGACCTTTCAAAAAGATCATCCTCACAACCATTTTTCCAATTTTGCCATTTGTTTTGTTACAAAATCGAATCCATTGCTTTTAGATTTATATAGTTGAACTACGGATAATTACAGTTTCTATTGTATGTCAAAATGATACGCTAATGGTAAAGTTTAGAAATCTAAAATTTTAGATTATCTTAGTTTAAAAATAAAAGGTTTAATTCCCTTGATTTAATCGCAGTTGATGGCGATCATTCTGTGATAATGTAATCGAGTAGCATTTTCTAATGAAATCTTTGAAAGTACATTCACAACTCATTCATTGAGTAAAAAATGGGGAATTAGGACATGCAGAATTTAAAATTAACAACGATGCCTCAAAAAAAAATAGTAAAAAATGTTATCTCTAGGAAATCTTTAGTGCTCGATGTTCCAATGCACGGCTTCTGTTGTTTCAAGGTAATAATATAGTTTATTTATATAATACATGTGTTTGAGCGTGTGTTTGAAAATAGGTCTTTTAGAGTTTTAAGGATAAGTCTGTTAACGTTTTAAGGATATATCTTTTACTTTCTAAAGATAGGTCTTTTAACATTTTAAGGATATGTCTTTGAACTTTCTAAGGATATATCTTTTAGCGTGTTAATAATACATCTTTGAACTTTCTAAGGATATGTATTTTAACATTTTAAGGATATATCTTTGAACTTTCTAAGGATAGGTCTTTTAGCGTTTTAAGGATATAACTTTGAACTTTCTAAGGATAGGTCTTTTAACAATTCAAGGATATAGCTTTGAACTTTCTGATGATAGGTTTTTTTTTAACATTTTGAATATAGATTTTCGAACTTTCATTAATCTTTCCAAATTTATGAAATGGGGTGATTTTACACGAGGTGATCTAAATTAAAGAGGTAGTATTTAGGCATTTACTGCTTAAAACTGCAAATTGGATCAAACTCAAATTTTGTACTCACACTCACTAGAGTTTGCGGTTAGGTTTTCAGAAGAAATTTGGTCTATAAAAGAAAAGTTGTGCTGTGGTTCTAGTAATTTAGATAAAATTAAAAGTATTTGAACACTTTTTTTAAAAAAAACAACAACCTAATTTGCATATCAGTGCTACATATCAGATAATTGTTTGGTCTGTAACTGAAATAATGTATTACGGAGAATATTTGAACAAAATCTGATAGATGTTTCCATCTGTACAGTTATCTGAACGTTTCTTGACTAATATCGTTTAAAAACGATAGGTTTTTAAAGATCCTAAACACATTTCTAGTTAAATTAGAGTATAAACGTATAATAGCAATATAAAAATTACGATAATCTGAAATAATTATAATAATTGTAACTGATTAAGAGTTCTGAGTAATTGATTGATAATGGTTTAATGTGAGAATCTTTTAAAGTTTTATTCTATTTTTTAATCAACTAAATATGTTTTTTATATTTTGAAAGAATTAATACATGGAATTCATCTTTACAATTATCTGAAATTTTTACAATTTAAGCTGGATTTAATCCTATATATTTTTCTTATCTGAGTCTAATAAAAAAATAAACATTTCGGTTTCCATTCTGGAAAAGAATATCTGAATTTGAAAAAAATTAATAGTTCAGAATCAATATATATTCAAACTTAGTTATGAAATACTGAAGCATTTTATTCATGCATTGAATCCAATGTCTTTTGTAATTTGAGAATATTTTATAAATTTAAATCCAAAATTCCAGTGCCGAATTATAAAAGCAATCCAATTTCAAATTTTGATTTGAATCTAATATGAATGATGAATAGTTATTGCTCCGTTTTTCAGTATAATTTAATATAATCTTCTCTTTATAGGGAAAATACTTAAATTTTGGACGACAGAAAACTATTAAAATTCTTAAATAAGGGAATATTCATATCGTGAGAAATCATGCTACTTTTAAAAATCTATATTTTGTAGCGATTTTGATTTTTTTTAAAAATAAAAGGCTTATGTTTTTAAATGTTACCCAAATGATTCAAAATAAAATCAATAATTTATTCTTTGGCATCAATAAAATAATAATACAAACTCTTAAAAATAGCAAATTTTCTGTATTTCAAATTTTTTTAAATATTTAATTAACTCAATAATTTAATTTTTATCACTCACCTGCTCACAATAGAAGAATGGGAAATAAAAGGTTGCCTGATGAGGTTTGAGGTTTAGTAAACAGCAAAGGCATCAATCACATTTTGCATCACCAAGGGGCAGGATCTGTACAATGAAAGCCATAATTAATTTATAGTTTTTCTTCTAAAACGATGAATACAATTAGAAACAAGCTTAGAGAGTCAGTTTTGCCAATAAAAAAACCATAATATAATATTGATTTAACTCAGTGGCGAATTTCTGAGTAGGAATACTTAGTAGCTTTCTATGGTCGCAGGGCTATTGCCGAAAGGATTTTAAAAAGTTAATGGACTAGTTTCCACATAACTGAATCTATGTAGGATACCCCACTAAGCTATTTTGTTTAACCATCATTTTAGCTTTAAATTTTTCTTTTATCAACATCCGATGTTAGACGTAATTCAAAGTGAGAAATGTAAAAGGTTAGATCATTTCCCAGAGGACGATAATTTTAATTAATACAACATTCCATTCCAGAACATTCCAGAACAACTCCATCTATCGAGCTTTTGAAAAGTTGTCATAATTAATATTCAGGCAAAGGCCTACTAACCACGGGAAAATAAAGAAGTTTCCACGCGTCAGCGTTTCCCGCTCGCAAAGTTACGAGGTAATATGTTTTCAGTCACATAATGTTTTTGTTACTTTTAACGTCCTACTAGAGGAAATAATCCAACTTTCTGTTTGTTTAATATCTCCATGTTTTAATCCATTTGGTATTTCCCTGAAAATAATCCCCTTTCTAAATTTTTCCCTTGAACTCTAAATATATTCTTTTATTTTTCTTAAAGAAGTCTTTTCATTCTTCGTTTGCATTATTTTATCTTAGTTTTCAAACTGAACCCGTGAATATTAAAAATCCCCTAGACACCAAGCCACTAAAACCCCGCTATCTGAAGAGTAATATTTTTGGAAGATTTTATTAGATTCCCCCATCTATATAAAGTGATTAACTATTAAGAGTTATGAGATATTAAGATAATATTAAAACTTTGTCAAGTATAATAAAACATTAACGTATTATTGATTAAACTCAGTGATGGATTTCCGACCTCTAATACTAAGCAGCTTTCTATAGTCGCTGCTCCATTGCAGGAACGATTTTAAAAAGTTAATAGACTAGTTTCCAAATAACAAAAATCCATAAAAAGTGATAAACTTTTAAGAATTGTAAGATATTAAGAAAATATTAAAACTTTCTCAAGTATAATTGATTCAAGCCTAATAAAATCATTAATATATTATTGATTAAATTCAGTGGCAAATTTCTGGCTACGAATACTTAGTGGTTTTCTATCGTTGCTAAGCTAATGCAGGATCAATTTAAAAAATTAATAGACTAGTTTCCACATAACTGAATCTATATAAAGTGATTAACTGTTCATAGTTATGAGACATTAAGATAATATTAAAAGTTTGTCAAGTATATAAAAACATTAATGTATTATTTATAAAACTCAGTCATGGATTTCCGACTACTAATACTAAGTAGCTTTCTATGGTCTCTGCGCTATTTCAGGAACGATTTTAAAAAGTTAATAGACTAGTTTCCACATAACTGAATCTATATAAAGTGATTAACCATTGTGAGTTATAAGATATTAAGATAATATGAAAACTCTCAAGTATAATTTGTTAGGTTCCTAGCTGTTTTATTACTCTCGCTCAATCATTGCATTATTTATAAGTACAAAGCATGTCTATAAATACAGGGTGAGTATAAATGATGAACCTGATTTTAAAAATCATATTTTGGAAACTACTGCACATATTATAAAAAGTTATAAAAGAATTTAAAGAGAAATATACAAAGTATTTTTTTTTTCAATTATAAATGTTCAATGTATGACTCTTTTGTTACACGTCATACGTCGAATCTGTAATCCAGTTCGTTCCAAACATTTTGTAACATCAATCTGTCAGTGACTCTGAATGCCGTACAAATGCGATCTTAAGTTTTGGCAGTGTTTTCGATATTATTGGTACATAAACAATGTGTTGTCTGAATAATTTATGTTTTGGGGGTTATGTCAAAGATAGCAGACAAAACAAAATGCGGCAAAATGTTTGGAACAGATTGAACAGATGTTGTGTAACAAGAGGGTCACACGTCGGACATTTGTAACTGAAAAAAAATGGTATATTTTTCTTTCAATTCCTGTATTACTTACAATAATATGTATAGGAGTTTCGAAAATATGATTTTTTAAAATATGGTCCATTATTTGTATTCACCCAGCATAACTGCATATGAAAACGAATGCCCTGAAATCATGAATAGTAGTGAATAAATATACAAACAAAATTATACTTTTTCATAAAATGAGTTAAATAACAGTTAAATCAGTTAACAGTTGAGTACCAGTTAAATAAGTTAATTATTATCTAATCAGTATGTTAAAAAAGTTGAAAATGTGTTGGAATGATGTTAATCTATCTTTATCAAATTATTAAAACAAGTCTCATAAATCCTACCGTATAGGATTATAAAATGCTGAAATCCTCCATTGATTAAAACCTAAAATAAGCAACATAATTTTTTTTCTTCAAAAAAGTCATTTCCTACTTAGGTCAACAAAGGTCAAATTTTATTTTAGGTCAACTGCTAAGTTCATTTACTAAGGTCAAAATTTTATTTTAGGTACTTTTTGTTAAATAATCATAATTAACATAAATAATTTATCAAAAAATTATTGATTTTCACAAGGATTGAACTCACATTCTTCCCCTTCACCAAAAAATACTGAAATCCCTGCATTTTATCGATTGAGCTACAACCTGTTGATTTCAAATTTCATTATAAACTGCTAAATTTCTATTTAAAGTATTAAAAATTAATTAAATTTAATTAATGCATTAAAATTTGAGAAAACTGTATCCCTAAAGAATCGTCGTGTAAGGGGATCTGTTGTACTAAATCATTCAGATCAAACGTCCTCTCGCTGGTGTGGTGTGGAGATGGAGTGCCAGCTCAGGTGTCGCCCCCGTCATCTGACTGTGGTAAAAAATTACGTGATCCCTCCCAAAATAGATCTGGTGCAGTTTATGTGGTTTTAAATAAAACTAAACTAAATTCAGTTCAGAGAAAAATCACTGGTAAATGATTTCTTTTATTATTAATTGAACCAGAGATTCAAATTCACAAATTTCTAAGAATTCTTTGCTAATGTTTTTAGTGTAAAGAGAAGAAAAAGGCCTGAAAACATCTTTTAGCAGAAATAGAATGCATCTTCCGCACTGAATTTTAAATAAAAGAGTTTCATGCAAAAAGATTTTTTTTAATACAAACAAATCCATAACTTTATTTTCATAAAGATTTCATTTAAATATAAATCACGTTATTTTAAGCTTGTATTGTGTGAAAACATTTTCTGCTGCGTTTTCCTAATAAATATATAAACATTCCGCAGTAGTCATCAAAAATATTTCTTATAGTAGTCATTTTCTTCCTTTAAAGAAATCCAGGCTTCTAAAAGATTTGGATCATTAATTCTCTGAATCTCCATAAATAAATAAATAAATGAACAAAAAGAGAAATCTTTAGAATATATTTCGTATGACATTCTTTTCATGCGAGATTACTTTTCAAATTTTAAATTACTTTTCAGTCTCCAAGTTATTTTACCAGGCTAATTTTTTCCATTATGTAAGTACTTTAACGATTGTATCTGAGACCTGAGAAATCTGCACTTTTGCATCTTAAAAACCACGGATGTCTCATGATTATTCTTGTTATTGAGATGATAAAAAAATGGCACAATTATCAGGATATTACATCCTCACAAAAACCATCAAATGCATCCATTAGATATGGTTACATATGCTTATTCAGAACCTATTACAAAAAGGCAATAAAAAGAATAACTTCTAATAATGCATGTAAGCTGTTATATATAATGAGCTGAAATATAAAATTATATATGTATATATATATATATATATATATATATATATATATATATATATTTGAATAAATGAGAAAAAACCCACTTATAATTGGAAACTTCAGTATTTTGACCCCAGTGATAAAAAAGGGTAGCTTAATGACTGTTAGAGTTGTAAAAATTTTCCCTGAGATATTTATTACATCATTGTTAAGAAATATATAAGAACCTTGGTCTGTAATTTTTCCTCATCCAATTGATTTGTATGAATATTAAAACATAAAAGTATTCTGGATATAATAACAGAAGACTATTTAAATAACAGTCAGAGGTTTAAAAAAATTTCCTGAAGCATTTATCAACCTTCTTTGATATCATGTGTCATTACTTTTATTTATTTATTTTTTAAAATTTATTTGGGTAAATGAATTGTTCTGATTTCAATTATATATAAATTTCAAATACAACACACATTAATATTATGCATAAATTGTAAATAATATATTTTGAAAGAAAATTTAAAAACTCCTAACATTTTAAATAATAATATAAAAAATTATTTGCAATTGCACTGTAATTGAAATATGGAATTCAATATTCATGGAATTGAATATATATATATATATATATATATATATATATATATATATATATATAAGAAGGAATTTTTGAAATTTAACTTCTATTTATTTTAACAAGAGAATTATTTTACGTGCAGAGAAAAAATTGTTGGAGAGGCCTCAGTCAATCTATTAAATATGCAACAACAACAACAAAAAAGAAAGAAAGAAAGATAAGAGGGGTAAAAATTGCCCTTTTAATGATTTTACTTAAGATTAAGGATTACTTAAGATACGTAAGGTTCCGATATGTATTTCTATGCCACGTGTCGATTTCGGCAAGGGAATCTGAATTATCTTTAAAGGAATGTTATAAGCATTAAGGTTTTTTATCCACTCTTTCTAAGTGTGGGAAGTGCAAGTTATCAGTTTTCTAGAGCGAGTGTAGAATTAATTAAAAAGGTGGAATTGGATCAGGGAATAAGGGAACATTTTAAAATGACGTTAACATGGACTATTCTGAGATATAAACAAGTAAATTAAGTTTTAAGCTATATATATATATATATATATATATGCACCTGGTGGTGACACTTGCACCAACAGACTCTGTTGGTGCAAGCTAAATGCTTAGTTGAAAATAGACGAAATGAATGACTAAAGATAACTTTTCGGTCAATAATTTCTATGTAGTTGAAGTTACCGAAAACTTTTGATGTAAAAGTTGATATCCTTCTGTTATTTTCATTATTCACATTTAAATATCCTTCACACATATTCTGAATTGGAGCTATAAGTGGAAGAAGAATTGAAAATGTTGAAAGCTTCCCAATGAGAATTTATATGCTTAGTTGAAAATAGACGAAATCAATGGCTGAAGATAAATTTTCAGTCCATAATTTCTAAGTCTTTGCAGTTATGGAAAACTTTCCATTCACAAGTTGATCGTCTTGTTGAAGTAACAAATCAAATATTTTAAATTGCCTTCTTTTTCACAGTAATTGTCAAGATTCGAGTAAAAATGGAGATAAATAATATATAAAAAAAATCGAGATATTTCAATATCCTTCACACATATTCTAAATTGGACCTATAGATGGAAGAAGAATCGAAAATGTTGAAAGCTTCCCAATTAGCAGTTACATACTTAGTTGAAAATAGACGAAATCAGTGGCTAAAGATCAATTTTCGGTCCATAATTTCAAATTAGTTGCAGTTATGGAAAACTTTTCATGCATAATTTGATCGTCTTGATGAAGTAACAAATCAAATATTTTGAACTACTTTCTATTTTCAAAGCAATGTTAAGATTCGAGTAATAATGGGGATAAAAGTATTTTAAAAAATAAGATATTGAACTGTCATTATTTATTAAAATTGAATATCATATTCTATACATAGTTCAGGTTTGGTTTAAAGAATTATTATGATATTCATATTTTAAAGCTCATGCCTGGTTAATATTTTTTCTTACTATGAAACATTTTATTAATAATGAATAATTTAACGGACTCGAAACATAGCCAAAAATCAGAGATTATACTTGAATAATCTGGAATATCTTTTCTTAAGAACTTAACAAGGAGCATGAAAAAAAATCGATTTCCCTTCAGACAATGTACATTATAAGTTTTAATTAATTTACATATTAAAAAAGTATTGTTTTGTGTCACTTCAAATAGTATTTTAAGTTGTTTTCGACTCAATCAAAATTTCTGTTTTTAAGAGAAAAATTATTTATTTTTCAAGGCAAAATCTCAAAACCGTTCCCACGAAAATAGTTTTCAACACTAAAAAATCGGTCTATTCCTTATCACCGTGTTTTGTAACGCAAACTACCATTTATTAACACCCGAATCGCTATCTTAGCGCTATGGATTGATTACTTTATTTAGAAGATATTAATTCGTGATATTTCTGCCTTTGGGTCATATAAAAAATGGTTTACAAGAACTCAAAAGATATTATTAGCTTCAATCCACAAAATGCATTAAAAATAACTCTCGTGCATTAAGGAGGAAAAAAAGCCTGAATCTGTATCTAATAAGCCTTTGAATATGTTGTAATGTTGAGTTACCTCTGAAAATTCTCACTTTGAATTTCTATCCATAAAAACTCTTTCCCACATTTTTTTAATAATAATAATAATAATAATTTAAAAAATTCTATTTGCAATGAGTAAGAAATTATATCATTTCAAAGCTGTTGATTGATGAAATGTAGATCATATAAATATATAATAATAATTCAACCAACAATTCATATTTTTGAATAGTTTCTAATTATTGGAAACGAAAAAGGTTTTTTTAAAAAAAATTAAAAACAAAAATGGTTTATTATAAAACTTGTTTGCATCAACCTTATCGTCACGACTATGCATCGCTGGTTTTGTAAAGTTAGAAGTGTGGTCTAGTAACTGCAAGCAGGAAGTTACGTAAACACAATAAAAACTTATATTTTTTTAAAAACCGCTAATGGCTCGACCGACCGCTTAATGGGCCACATCACTTGTTCTTCGTCTTGTTGAAAGGTAAATATGAATCGCTTGATAAACAAACAACTACTCTGAGAAAGCTTTGAAAGACAGCATTAGATGATTTATGAGAAAAACACGACACTTTCGAAGAGGATTAATTGGGATTGTTTCTATTACTAATTTTCTAACACTTAAATCTTAGAAATGAAATAGTTGAATTTGAATTCACATTTTCTTCGTCTTTTTAAAAGGTAAATATGAATCGCTTTATAAACAAACAACTACATTGAGAAAGCTTTGAAAGGCAGCATTAGATGATTTATGAGAAAACACCATATTTTCGAAGAGGATTAATTGGGATTATTTCTGTTATTAATTTTCTAACACTTAAATATTAGGAGTGAAATAATTGAATTTGAATTCACATTTTCTCCGTCTTGTTGAAAGGTGAATATGAGTCGCTTGATCAACAAACAACTACTCTGAGAAAGCTTTGAAAGACAGCATTAGATGATGTATGAGAAACACGATATTTTCGAAGAGAATTAATTGGAATTATTTCTATTATTAATTTTATAACACTTAAATCTTAGGAGTGAAGTAGTTGAATTTGAATTCACATTTTCTTCGTCTTGTTGAAAGGTAAATATTAATCGCTTAATAAACAAACAACTGCTCTGAGAAAGCTTTGAAAGAAAGCATGAGATGGTTTATAAGAAAAACATGATACTTTCGATGAGGATTAAATGGGATTATTTCTATTATTATTTATTTTTAACATTTAAAATGGTTACACAAACAAAAGAAGTATAAAACGTTATTTCCTCGAATGATTTGTGAAGTGTCGTATACAAGCAAAGTAAATAAGAAAAGAGAAAGGCCTGTAACTAAAATACATATTACTTGAAATAAGTTGGTTATTCATAAGCACAATGTTAAAAAATTCATGTCAGCAAGCTGAAAGGCTTTACATCTGAGTTACTATCTGACAACATAAATTGTTGATGTAAACAATACATTGTTGTAAACAGTCAAAATATGGGAACGAAACTCATTTTTCATCCCCTAACCTAAAATACTGCAATTATCGAAAAACTTTAAATATAAAAGTTACTCGTCTTAACGAGGTGCTAATTTGGCTGATTGTATTTAATTTTCTGTCTTCAATTTTAAGAAAGTTATAGTGAAATGAAAATTTCAGCACCCCAACATTTCCACACCTTTGAGCTAGATAGGCCATTTACGAGCTGGTCCGAGATTTTTACATTTCCAACAACATATTCCAAGCCAGTTAAAATCCAAACAAAAGACTAAAACTAAAAGAATCTACCTAATAGTCTTCCTATAGGAAACTACCTAAAATATTTGCCATCATAAGCTCTTTTTTTGCCAATGTAGAATTTTTATTCCTTTCTTTTCTTAGGAAGGGTGAATACTTATATCATGAATGCTACAGTAATATTGCAATATTATAGGAAGGGTACAGAGAGCTTTATAAATTTTTTGCCAAAGAAGTGCTTAAATTTCTTTTTATAATCCTTAAAAAAACTCCTAATGATCTTGCTGAATTTCCACATTTAAGACACAAATCTAAAATCCCCCTTTTTTTGTTCAATTGCATCTGTCTGTTTTTAGCATAGTTAAAAAATGGAGCAAATTAGACGAAAAAAATTTGATATGTGATTTTTACTTCAAAATTAGAGACCTGTAATAAATTTTGAACGAAACCTACTGAAAGAAAGTTTTTTAATATATTAGATCTCATGTATGTTAATACGATAATTCAAAAATACAGCTAGCTATTTGGACGAAAATTGGCAGGTGATTTATGACTAGAATAATAGACGCTATGTTAAATTGCTTGAAAAACTGTAAAAAAAAACGATTTGTCTGCTATCTGTTTTCTTTATTTGAGAATGTACGAACACGATAATTCAAAACACAAGAAACTAAATTTAAATAATTTAATACGGGGTCTTAAAAATATTGCATCTAATTTTAGAAAAAAATTAATCAATAGGTAGATTACTAATCAATTTGTCTGTCCATTTGTATGTGTACAAAAAGATAAAAATAGCAACTAGATAAATAAATAATTTTTGCATGTGATTTTAAGATATTCAGCGATAAACGTTGCCATTTTGCGCTCATATACACGAACGTTAAAAGGTCAGTATTCCTACTGGTTTATAATTTTGCCTTTAAGAAAGAAAATTAAATATAAAAAAATCAGATTCTAATTTTTTTTAAAAAGGTATTCATTATTTATTGAAGTTATTATAGTGGTCATTAGATATTGTAATATCCATTTAAACAGAGTTTTATCCTCTTTTAAATGACACATAAAGGCAGAAAAATAACAAAAATGATTAGAGAATTTTTAGAAAAAAAAACGATAAATTATTAAACATGGAAAGAAATATGTTTCTAAAATCAGAACAAATTTTGTCAGCCTATTATAAAAACTTAGAATAACTGTTTATTATTTTCATAAAAACTAAAACTAAAAAAAAAAAAAAAAAACTGAAAGGATTCACTTTAGCGATTTCACAATCAGGAATAAAAAAAAAACTTTAGACACACTCGATGCAAAGATAAATACAGCTGTTTTTTCTTACTGTAGGAACCAATTTGTTTTATTTTAAACACAATTAAATATTCCGCTGTTTATCTTCCTACAGATAATAGTGTCGAAATTTTTTTTTCGTCTTTTCAATGCATTGAATAACGGAGGTTAATCATTTTATAATAGATGCAATTGAATTCTTAATATAAATAAACTATTCTTATTTTTCTACTGCTGTTGTACGGTGAATCATTTGCACGGATCATTACTTCTACACTCTTTTGCAAAAGAATTGACACCTGGCCGTAATCAAAACAATGTTATCGCACTTGGTTTTAAATGAATTTTTAGCTGATTGGATTTCTATTTTAGTAATAGAGAAGTAACAGTTTTAAAGGAAAAACAAAAAGAGAAAGTGAAGTACATTTTCAGTAACAAAACTGTGCTGATAGAATAGTAACAAAATAAAGAAAAATTGCCAGTTTTTGCTTTGAATTCTTCTATTATAGATATAAAAAATGAAATAAACTGTTTGACTCTTTGACCAGGATATTGGTCATTATGACCATTAAAGTATATGTTAAGAAGCCGGACATTCAAAATATATTTGTGTTAGAAGGTTAATAAAAATATTTTTAACCTTAAGTGGTTTTAAACAAATATACAAAAACCTGGACTGTTTTCTATATTATTTCTTTGCATTCATCCAATTTATTTCTGTTCCTGTTCCATTTTTAAGAATTTAAAAAATGATATAATTATCTAAAGGAAGGAAAATAGAAATTTAAAAATGATAGATATTGCAAGTACACCCATTTCTTGTTATCGGTTACATCGTTTATGAAATGATGTTAATAATACATAAAATATTGTGTATTAAAATACATCCTAGAATACTTGTCGTCATTCTGTTAAAGAATAAGTATTCAGTTTTCATTATTTAACTGCCGATATTTAAAAAAACAATTGATATAATTGATATTGAATTGCAGGATTGCTAAAAATTTGAGTCAAACTACTTTGCAAAAAATGTGTATTTTTTGATAATATAACAAACATGATTTAGTAATATTTATAATAAAATTGTGGCTATTAACTATTAATAAAATCCTGGTTATTTCGGGAAGCTTAGTCACTGAACATTCATACTAAGATTGCACTATTTTTTGCATAGTAGAAATTAATGATGTCCAAAGAAATAACTTTGTTTTATAAAATAGGATAATTGTATAAGAAAAATTGCGAAAGAGAATTTTCTAAAAAGTGAATTATTTCAATCAAGAATTTTTTTTGTGAATTTTTAAAAAGTAAAAACGTGATTGTAATTAAAATTAAAAAGTAATTTATTAAAACAGTGATTAAAATAACTTTACAAAATAGAGTATTTTTTAAATTTTAATTATTACTTTTTTGTATATAGTTCATTATTGCAAATATTATAGAATTTTCAGTAAGTTAAATTAATAGTAATTAAGTGTTCAACCAGGTGGCGCTAAGTGCATTATTTTGAAATTTAAACAATTTTATTGAATAACTGATCATTAAGATCTGAAAACATAATAATAATGAATTGATATTACAAGAATACATAAGTTTACTAAATCTAATAACTCTAGTAATCCGAGAGGGAATCAAAAATCGATTACAAAAATCGATCTTTTAAGACATGAAACAAGTCAACATAAATAAAAGAATTCTATTGAAAACAGAGCTATGCAGAGTATTTTCCCTCCATACATTAAAAAATAAGCTGAAAATTAATATTTTACTGATCATTTAACCCCTTCATGAACGATTAATCATAGTAAAATAGACAAATCTTAATACAGAAGATATTTAAAAAACGAGTCTGATCAATTTATTATTTCTTCAGACCCTTTCAATTATTGTGTGTGTATACTGAAAAACTTTTTTCCAAATCACAAAAATAATAAATAAATAAAAATATAGGTAGATTTGTTGAAGTCAACTGTTTTTTTGCAAAAATGGAGCAATTCGGAACATTATTTAAATTGGGACCGAAAGTTTAAAATTCGGACTTTTCGGACTAATAAATTTATTTAAGACTGAGTTTAAAAATAAGTTTTGCACTCGACTATAATTTACATAGAATTGCCCTCAACAAAAACTACACACATTTCTACACATAGAAATGAGATGTTACAAAGCTTACCTGGTTTATTAATGACAAAAATGAAACATTTATTTTGTATTTGTGAATGTCATTTGGAGTTTTATTTCAGCAGCTACCATGATGATCTAATCAAATGGCATTTAATTATTTGGTTTTTTTTTCATTTTAATTCATTTTTCTGACATACTATCTAAATAATGCTAATAAGTTTTGACTATATTAGGTTGGGGAAAAAGAAATCCATTATTATTTTACAGCCATCTACCGACAAAATAATGGATTTCTTTTCCCATTATTTTCAAAAATTCCATATGGTAAGAAAATAACGGAAAGAAATCCATTATTTTCTCGGTAAATGTCTGTAAAATAATAATGGATTTCTTTTTCCTCAACCTAATATATATTATTACAGTTTTATAAATCAATCTATGATTAAAAACAAGCCACGGCATTAAGTGACGTTTGTATTTCATGGTATATTGTGTAAAAATTAAGCGATCGTATAATAAAGATAGCTTTTAGACCTCTTTGCTCTACTTTGACTTTCCATTATTGAATAGATTCTATTATGGATATCACCAAGGCCATGGTCCTAGGAGTGGGATATTGCCTTATTTATTTGTGTGACGAATATATTTTGATAAGAAAACTTCGGTGAAACTAACAGTTTTACTAAAAGCACATGCATCTTAAAGAAAGGTGAGAGATTTGGAAACATTATCTTTTATTACAAAAAACGCGACCTCGTCCGTCGTATCATTCTGCTTTTAAGATGCAGCTCCACCAAAAGTAAGTTTTTATCTAAATGTGCAGCGCAAGAATAATGGGCAATGTCAAATTTTAAGGTTTTTCTACATTTAAGGACATTCCTAACTGCAATTATTAGCGATAAAGAAATAAGTTTTTTTTTTCATTGTTAATTGACATCGTTCCTGATGGTGTAATGTGGCTTCTTAAGGTATGCCATTAAAAAACTATTTGGGTTTTTAATATTTATCTGATACCTCGTTCAGTATCATGAAACGACAAAATATATCTTCCCGTGATCTAGGTCTATGTCATATTTGTTACATCAGCCCAGTCGATACGGCGTCTAGAGGTGGAATGCCATTTTAGCAAAGTTATTAAAAGTGGCACTTAGATCTGATTTTTCAAGAAAATATATCTTGTGAGAATGTTCTGGAATCTGCAATTGGAACATGTTTTCTACACTCATTTTAAAATTATTCCTCCTTTCTTTAATGATGTTATTATACACCTGGAATTAATAGAGAACAGCATCGGAATGACATGATTGTATATATTCGGACATGCTTGGCATGGTAATACTTCTGTTATTGATCACGTTATCTCCAAGGTATTTTTTAAGACGAAGCAAATTTATCGGAAAAAAATTAATGTATTATGTGTATAGTGAGTGCTAATAGACGCTTTTTATTCCCGACATATGCTTTTTATTCTCGAATCAATAGTTTGATTAGTTTTTAAGCCTAATTAAACAGAATCTTTAACTCTTTTAGATTGTAAATGGGCTTTTGTTAACTCAAAATGTTTAAACAAGAGACAGAACTTCTTAGATTTCATCCTTTATAATTCTTTTTATACTTATTGCGTTTTCTCTAAGGTATTTTTTAAGACGATGTAAAGTGATCTGTAAAAATTAATTTATTATGCTTCTTTTGAGTGCTAATAAACGCTTTTTATTCACGACACGTGTTTTTTATTTTCGAATCAATAGTTTGATTAGATCCTAAGCCTAATTAACCAGAATCTTGGACAATTTTAGATTGTAAATGGGTTTTTGTTAACTAAAAATGTTTATACAATAGACTGTACTGCTTGCAGTTTCATCTCTTATAACATTTTCTTAGAAACAGATTTTTAACTGTTACTATAATTTGACGAATGATTTTTTTAAATTATCCATTCTTTTTACATATCGATGAACAATCTTTCTTTTTCTCAGAAATTTATCAAGGTTGGATCATGCGAAATTATAAATCTCATTTCAAAGTTAATAACTTTTAATTTTAAACAAGTAATTCTTGTGTATATATATATATGTATGTGTGTGTGTGTGTATAATAATATTTTATAATCTAATTTAAATTTAGTAATTTCCTAATTTTTAGCTTAATTTAGCCCATATTCACTTCATTCTAAAATAATCTCTTATTTCCTGGTCCCATTCTAATTTTTCAATTTAATTAATTCAATTGCAGCTTCCTAAAAATGCTTAGATTGGCGGTTTTCACATTTCGAGTGAAGGGATAAAAATTATCAGCGAAGCAAATTCTTTTTTGAAAAATCCCTATAATTCCCTTACCTAATTTGACACGTGTAAAAAATCCCTATCAGAATCTCCAGGTATATAAACACTGGGAAAAATAATTTGTTTTTTTAGCTTTTCTTTGTTTTTTTGTTTTTTTAGCTTTTCTCATTTCACTCTTGTGTCGCTCTGTGTTGATGTGCTCATCGCTTTTACTTGCGCATAAATCATGCCTCCCGGGATGGGATAAAACGATATTGAAAATTCATATTGTCTTTTCTGTCTTCGACAAGGATTTTGCTTCAACAATTATGTGTTTACATTTAAGAGAAAATATTTTCTCTCTCTTACTCTTTTTATATTTTCTTCTGCTTTTGTGTCGCGCTGTGAGAGGAAATGCTTTGTCGGCTCTTCTTTGTACATAAATCATGCCTTCCAGGATGGCATAACATGAAGTTTAAAGTCAAAGTGTCTTCTCTGTCTTCAGCTTCGATTCTTCTTTTAAAATTATATTGACCTATTAAAAGTTGACAGGATAGTTATCTGTTCCAAAATTGTCAAATGAAGTGATACTAAATCCCCGGTAAGAGAGGCAATTCGACGTTGTAGTACTGCTCCTTGATTCGTCGTTGCTCTGAAGATGATTCCGTACCGGCTCAGCCACTTGCTTTTCATCCAGGCCACACTGTTTCCTCTGTACCTTCGTATCTGGCCATGCCATTCCATGAAGATGAAGCTCCATGCCAGTCTATGCAATATCTTCTGCTTTCCGTTCCTGACCTCATCGCAGATTGTACGCTATGCCTTTTGTAACCTGTGACGTCTTCCAACATTCCTGCTCTGCTGCTCAATACCCTTCTTGTATGTGTGGACCTCATCATTTTTTAAAGAAGTTCCAACTCCTAGCCTGTGCCATGATTCTTCCAATTTCGATGTCACTTTTGGGTGTGTTTTTCATTATAATCCCTTTATAACAATCACTTTCCGTCGCCTGCCTTTGATCTTCAGTCCAGTGCTCAAAATTGTTTTTTGTGATTCCTCAAAAAGTGATTAGTGCTATAAAAAAGTTTCCTTTTAGAATTTTCTGGCTCAACGAGTGAAAGTCAAGATTTATATCTTGTACTTTTGATTTTAGTTTGAATCCCAAATTTCAATTACAATGAAATTGCAAATAATCTTTTATATTATTATTTAAAATGTTATGAGTTTTTAAATTTTCTTTCCAAATATATTATTTAAAATTTATGCATAATATTAAAGTGTGTTGTATTTGAAATTAATATGCAGTTGAAATCAGGGAACGTCATTTACACAAATAAATTTTTTAAAAATATATAAAAGTAATGACACATGATATCAAAGAAAGTTGATAAATGCCTCAAGAAATTTTTCTACATCTCTGCCTGTTATTTAAAGTCTTCTATTATTATATCCAGAATGCATTTATGTTTTAAAATGCATACAAATCTAGTGGATGAGGAAAAATCACAGAGAAAGGTTCTTATATATTTCTTAATAGCACATAATAATTAGAATAATGTAATAAATACCTCAGGGAAAATGTTTACAACTTTAACAATCATCAAGGTACCCTCTATTATCACTGGTGTCAAAATACTTAAGTTTCTAAATATAAATGTTTCTTTTTTCATTTACCCAATTTAAAATTACCCAATTTTTTTTTCATTTACCCCTTATATATATATATATATATATATACATACTAAACTCTAATTTCAATTGTAATTAATTTTGTCTTAATTTAGTCCATATTAAAATCATTCTAAAAAATAGCTTATTTCCCCATCCCATTCCACTTTTCCTATTTAATAAATCAAGTGAAGCTTTGTAAAAATACTTCACCATCAATCCCCACACGGTAAGTGAAGGGATAGAGATCGATGATGCAAAAAGATTCTTCTAAAGGATCCCTGCGTTTCTCCTGTCAAGGTCAACACGTGTAAGAATTCCTGTCAAAATTCGACAACTGTCAGATGTATGAGAATCTCATGGTATATAAGACTATGAACAAATGATTTGGTTCCTTTTTTAAGCCTCTTTGCCTTCTATTTTTGTGCCCAACCACATTTTTGAGTATATCTGTATAGATGTCTTTCCTAAAACGCGATTTTACACACACACACAATTTTTTTATAACAAAATATGGGCATGTATCTATACATGACCTGCGTCATTGTATTATACCCTTATTCTAAATACAAAATTTGATTCAAAATGTTTAAACTATTC
>JAOUZG010050968.1:16309895-16337628 GCA_026289955.1 Argiope argentata
TGAAAAAACGCGATTTTACACACAAACACCGACCCTCCCCCTATTTTTTCATAACTAATTATTAGAGCCTTTTTTCAGTCTGCTCTCATACTGACAATGTCATATAGCGCCATCTCGTAAATTTTTGTGGTACTAGAATTGTTACTATAGGATGATAAGCAGCTGGTACCTCAAAATTTTGTGAGATGCGCTGATGAAGTGAGATGAGGTAAGATTGAAAAATATTTATATGTAATAATATATATAATTGTTATCAAAATATTTTCTAAAACCCCCAATTATATATATATATATATATATATATATATATATATATATATATATATAACTTGCCAAATGGAGTTCAGTTTTCCAGATATTTAAAAATTATGTATAATAAAGCTAAAATTTTCTTTTCTTGGTGGAAAGCAGAATTTCAAACAAATGATTAGAATTTTCGATTTAATTATTTATCGATATTGTTTTTCCGGAAGGCAATTGTTCTCTGACTAATTTTTAACAATGTAATTTATCATCTATTTTTTTGAGAATCAATATTTAGAAATACAGTTAAATGACTTAAATTTTTTTAGAGTCAAACGTGTTTTGTTTTATTCCTTAACTAACTAATGTATTTGACATAATTCGGAATTAAATTATTTTCATATCTATAATTTTCAATGTATGGTGTGTAAAATATAATATACAAAAATATTTTAATATTTTTGTATATTATATTTTATATATTATATCTGAATTGTATATTATATCTGAATATTTGTATATTATATCTGAAAAGATTTTTAATCAAAATGTGTATATCAATTAAATCAAGCAATTTTTAAAAAATGCAGATTTTTATTTGTTTCTGATTATTATTGTATTAACCGTAAAAAGCTAAATTATAAAATTCTTAAAAAATAGAAAATTAAATAAAGTGTAAAACACTTTTTAAACCAATAAAAAACACTGTGAAAATATTAAAAAAAAACAAAATTTAAATTTTGAGGTCCAATAGTTCAAAGTATTAGTTTACCTGTAAACATAAGTTGTTGAAGTTTACTGGAATTGTGCTAAATGGTATAACAAGGCTTTGTCAGTGATCGTTGAACCTAGAAATAGAATATCTAAAACATCGCCCAGAAATGAAATTGATATCATTGAAAAGGTAAAATTTGGAATATTACCTTTTTAGTGATACCAATATATGCAATGGTACAATTTTAATGTGGTATAAAAATATTCCTTGACGGATAACATATTCAGAAGTTTCTTGGAAATTTCGGTTACATTTCGATTAATTTCTAATTAATTCAGTATTTAATGGTCTTTTCCGTTTTGAAAACTTTACAGTATTCTTTCTCTTTAAATAATAAGTGTGTGATGCATGGCTTAATTCGGCCTTGTATTTAGAAGGTGATGTGGAACATGCATACATGCATAGTCATAATGACCGGAATTCATATTCATTACTTTTAAGTATTATATTATTTAATAACTTAGCTGTATTAAAAAGTTTGCTGGTCTGTATAATTTAAGTTTTTATTTTTTAACGAGTTTTTAGAATCATCTACTAACACGTTGAAGATTATTTTTTCTTGGTGCTAATGATATTTATTCATTAATCATATCAACGGCTATTTTTCGTGTAAGTTTTGCAGAAAAAAATTCTCTCCTTGCATAATATCTTTACACCTTAACCCCTTTAAACCTCTCAAAAAATTATCCCAAAAGTTATATTTTTATAGCCTTTTTTTCAATGCTAATATTTTTGTGAGTCTTTACCTCCTAATTCATTTTCCTTTTCTTCGTGTTTATTTTATAGCCATCAAAGGTTCCAGTCTCAGGATTTGAAGGCAATTTTAAATTAAAAAAAAATCATTTTAAATCCATTAGGGACTAAAGCTTAGTATGGGTCGGGTTTAGTTTAGTGTGTTTTGGTCATATTAACGTTCCTTTCTAAAGCAATACTAGGGCTAATTTGGACAGACCTCGTCATTTTGGACCGTGGTCAGATGACAAGGACGACACTTAAGCAGGCACTCCTCTCCAGCGAGAAGAAGTTTCGCCCGGATGAATTTAAGGTACAACTTACATGACGGTTCTTCTACCGATTCGGGTTTTGAACTTGAAACCCTACGGCTCACGAGATCTTACCACCAGGACACTGCGACCTTAACATAGGCCGGGATCCTGAACATGAAGATGTATTTACCATCGTTATTCAAAAATTAGAAAAATACACGAGGTAGTGAAATACTTCTTACAGCGACTGGGCAGGATGTTGGAAGTCTCTCTCTCCAGGAAAATCAACAAGTAAGGTAACTAACCTCATTTATCTGAGATTAAGTCAGACTTCAACGTCAAGTTTTACCCTCGAACTCCAAGACCAATTTAAGCAATGAAAATTGTCGCACTTACTTTTTATCTTGAATCCATGGTTAGAGACCATACTAAATCAAATGACATTTTTAAAAATCATGTTTATCAAATAAGTCAGATTTACTTTCTAATTTTGAAATTTATGTGATGAATTGTGAAGAAGTTTTACTTTTTCTTAAATGCAATATACAAATAAAAAGTATTTAATTGAGAAAAAAAATACAATTTGAGATTTTAATAAATCTTCACTTATCAGAATTACTTGAATCTAAAAAACACATTTTTGGAATTATGTCTATCTATCTATGAAAACGCTATTTATCAAAAATGCTTTTGTTCGGATTCATGCCCACAGATGGCATTTCTGTCGCGCTATAAATTCTTTATTCATTTGTTTTATATCTGTACGTTCAGTAGAAGAGTTTCAATTCGAGAAGTGACACCCAATGCAACTGTGAGTGGTGTCTTAACCTGTAACAGTCAACTGGAGATAGCACGAAATAAAGTGGTGTTCATCAACTAGAGTTCTTGATTGAAGAGACCTACATAAGTGGTCCGTCGAGCCGGAGACAATGTTACAACCTTTACATAAAGTTAGTAAAAGCATTGAACTATCGTGGTCATGGATGAAATTTAAATGGATTAATGAATTAGCTTAGAATTTTTATGGAAAAAATAGGATGGAATATAGCATGGGATCTTTAAACCAAATTTTTAGATTTCTATCAAAGTTTAAACGAGATTCCTTCAAAGGAAATATATCTATTTGTCTGTCTTTGTATAAGTGAAAACAATAACAACAAAATGAAAACAGCTAAATGGATAAAATTTGGTGACATATTTAACATCTAAAGTGCAGACCCGTGACAACTTTTGAACCAAATTTTTCTGACGGTCTCCCATGGGTCTATTTTCACAAGTGCAAGTGCAAGTGATAACTCAAACATGCAACGACTTAGATAAGTGGAGTTCTTCTTGTGTACAGCCGACCATCCCCCACCACTGAAAGTACCAGTATCGACAGGATTTGTTGTGGCCGACTGCTATATTTAGCATTATTCATCCTTACATCGACCAATTTATCAAACTGACATTCTATTCCAGGTAATTGGCCACAAAGTGGTCAATAGCTGTTCTTCCTCCTCATCGCCCAATGAAATAAAGAAGAGCCCACCACTAAAAGAAAATCTCCGTGAAATCTTAAATATTTCTCAAATCATTTCGCAGCAACAGAAATCCGAGCACTTTCAAACAGTTGGTGGCAATTTTTGACAGAATATCTATCAGAGTTTTAAGGTCACCTGGTACCATCAGTATTGTACTTAAGTCATAATTTTCTACTTTCAGACTCTTTCTTAGTTCTGAGATTTCTATGCATTTCCTTAAATAGTGGTAAACAGTACCAATTCCTTCACAAATGCATTTATTTTTCTGCATTCTTCCAAATCTTTGGAAATATACTGGAAATCTCCCATATTCTGATATAATTTGGATTACCAGTGGATTGAGATCTTCTTTTTATTTCTGGATCAGGAATAAAGTCGTAAGTTACTCTTCCTTTTTTGAATGCATACCATCTGTCAAACCAGATAAGTGGAGCTCTGTATGTAATTTTGAAGCTGAATTCGTAGTTCCGTGTCAAATTTTCCTTTCTTCCAGTCGAATGAAGAGGCGAAAAAAAATGTATATTCAGTTTTCATTATTATAATACGAAGTACAAATTATGAGTGGGACTGAAAATAAAAATTTTAACCTTCGTGTTGCTCTCGGCCTTGCCCAAGATGCATAGTTATATGTTTGAGAGATAATACCTCTATTAAAGAGTATAAAAGAAAGTGTCAGAGATCACATCAGTTTTTGTAAATAAAGCTGGAATGCAAATGAAAATAAAATTTATCTGCCAGGATTGAAAACCATTGCAATCTAAATACCATCCCCTCCCCTCCTTTTCCTTCTCACATTTTTAAACCTTCCATTTCTCATAGTTTCCGGTTGGTGTAGCTTAAATGAAACTCAAGGCCAGGTATTCAACAAAGTTGGCCTCGAAGAGACGGAAACAATTTTATGTAGACTTATCTGAGTGTAAATCAAATAGCTACATTAACATCTTATATGAAATCAAAATAAGTAAATGCATTCTTAATATATTGTATGCACTTAAGTGTGTTAGTAGAAGTAAAATAGTCGTTTTATGAGAAATATTTTGTGAAAATTAAAAGATTAACTACTATCGGATATACCGACACCAGAACCTAAAAAGTATCCTACTGAAAGAGGTGAAAATATATCGATTTTTCAATTTTGGTACTTTATTTTTTTTAAAAATGAAAAAATACATTTTTAATGATATTTTTATGATATTTTTACTTTTTAAGCTGAAATATTGTTATTCAAACAGAAATGAACTTTGTTTCTGATATCCACTATGGTGACCAATCAGTTTGCCAGACATATTGATTGTGTTTGATTTCGATTAAATCTATTAAACATTACTTTCATTTTGTTTATGATTTCTTTTAAAAAATTACTTTTAAGCATTAAATTGTGACATTAGAGTCTTGCTATTTTAATAGCTTGATATTTTTTTAATTTAACGTTTAATTTAACCTTTCGAATGGGGATTTGAAAGCACTTCTTCTTTTAAAAGTTTCAAATGCTTTTAAAAATGTATCTGCTCCTTCACCTTCAATCTTTCACGGTTCTGTAACTTTCCTTTTATTTATTTCTGCAGGTATTAAACACAGTTTTCTTTCTATAACTTTAACAATGGAAAATAAAACGATTCGAGTTTTACTGTAACAATAAAATATATATAGTTGGAAAAATTATGCAAAAAAAAATAGTTATCCAAGATTGAGAAAAAATATATGGCAATAAAATTAGCACTATTGAAAAGATAGCTGCTTAAATTTTAAATCTGAATAAAATTATTTTTTTCCATAATGTGTTTCGAAATTTACTCGTTTATCCGAAAGTTGCATTACCGAATGACATCTCGATTTAACGACTTTCGGTAAATTAGTGGTTATCCGAAAGTACGAAATAGAAGGGAATTTTCAAGATAAATAATTTTCTGATAGAATCTAGCAATCGTGTGTTCTAGAAGAACATTAGATTTAATAAGGCAAATCAAAGGCCGGGAAGATAGTGTATTTTCTTATCAAGATAATAAGGTAGTGACTATATTTTGTTATTGAATTCCAGTGAATATACATATTAGCTATAAAACAACGCATGTCAAAAATAAATTTATTGATAATTTTTCCTTTTGGACTAAAGCTTATAAATTTACTTTATTTACTTTAAAAAATTAAGTTTAAATGAAATGAAGGTGAAAGTTTTTTTTTTTGAACTTCTGCTACCTCGGGTTTCACCCCCCCCCTCATATTTTGTCACACCCGTGGAAAATTAGTATCATTAGCTGAGACACTTAATTAATCAAAAAACAAAGCAAAAGTCAGTAAAAGCCTTTTACACTGTTGAAATAAAATAATTTGAAAATCTTGTACGAGTATTTCATACCGGGAATGTTGCAATAAAAACATAAAAAATTAATACAAAACGCAGGAATTTGTGAAATTCCTTTGAAATTTGAAAATAGTCATCGTGATATTTATTTGTATAATCTATTTTCACATTGTCGTTCTTTCTTGCATTCGAAAAAAATCAGCTTAACTGTAAAATAGCACTTAATGTATAAAAATAAAATTCCTATGACAAAAATAGAAAAATGAGGAAATTTTTTTTGCGAAATTAAAATTTTAACCCCTCCCTCCGGATTTTTATAGATATCATGAATAAAAATAATTATCTAATAAAAATATGCATGCCATTAAAAAATAAGAAAATTTTTATCTTATTTTTAAGATATAAATTATTTTCAAATTTTAAATTCACTCTAATAAAATATATTTTTAAAATAAAAATTCTTTTGTTCTTTTAAAATTGCAATATTTTCCTTGTATCAGAAATTCTGAAAAAAAAATCCCATAAATTCAATTAATATTTAAAAATCATGACAGTATAAATTGTCTAGAATCGGACAAATAATTCTTTTTTTTGTAATGAATTTTAATACAGAAAAATATATTTGGCATTTGAAGAGATGATTTTTGTAATAAAAATTTTGCTAAAAGTTTATTTATCTTATAAATAAGAAAAACTAATTATATATTTCAAACTATGAAAATTAAGGAAAAAAAATTAAATATGTATTTTCAAAACAACTGTATTCAAATTTTCATATCCTTCTATATATATTTAAAGTCAGAAATATAGAAAATGATTTTATAAAATTTTTGCGGTACGATTTTTATTATTAAAAACTCCCTTGATCAATTAAAGCTCAGTAACAAAAAATTGAATTATAAATCACGTCGCGTGAATGGCAGAAAAAGAAGAAAGAAAAGAACAAGGATGTTATGTCTTAATTTTCTTTTACATAGACTCCATTTTAATTTCTTCTTTAAAGATTTTAAAATAGTATAAAATTCTTTTCGCGCCAGTCTTATGAATTTAAGGTTTTCCTTTCGTGCTTTCGAAAGGGATGTCCTTTCGGTCTTCTGATCAGGAACTAATGCATTCGAACTAAAATGAAACATGAATAGTTCCCTCGCAACAATTGCTAGAGCACTGCTCACTGTTCATCCGTCCTCTTCCCGTTGCGTCATTGCAAAATGTCAACAAAGAGATAGAGATCCGATACTGTGTGGCCTTGGTGTGACTTAGTCTTCACGGTCAATAGCAAGGTAGCCGTAGCTCAGGGTTACCTCGTATTAAAAAAAAAATGTCCCCGTCTGTGTGATGCGTCTCGCCAAATAAACTTTTCATTTCTCCTCGAATCAGGGTTACCAGATGTCAGGTTAGTCACAGTAGATGTCTCTTACTCATAAGAGGAAGCTTAATATTTCTAATTTACTCGCTTTTGGTTTGCTGTTGTTTCTATGAATATTGCGGGCAGTAACTAAAAAAATGGAAATTGCGGTTAAAACTGCTGGCTTTATCGAGTAATATGAATGGTACTGATTTACGTTATATTGCAAATCTAATTGTCTGAAATTGTTATCGGAAATTGTCATGTGTTATTAATGGAATTTTGAACGATCAAAGATTCTCGAAAATTCTTATACGTCAATTTGGAATTAAGAGTCAAATGCAGGTATATATAAATACATTGGAAAGAATTGCACCAATAATTGACTTAATTATTAATTTAGTAATATTTTTGAATCTTATAAATTCAAGATTTTTTATCTTTACGCCTAACTGTTAAACGTAATACTAAAAATTATGAGATTTAATTAATTTTTTGTGAGAAGGTATACATAATTTATAAAAAAATTACAATTATTGCTCATTATGCTGTGATAGAAACTGTGTGAAATGATTGATTGCTAAGAAGACCAAAATATTACATATTTATTACAATAAAATATTAATCGTTCAAAAATTCAAAGAAAACTTCTGAAAAAATAACTTAACTATTTTTTTATAATTATCTTTCATCTTTAATTCTTAATTAATAGCTTACTATTACGCGGGGTGTTTGGGTTAGATTCAGAAGAGTGTCTATTTATATTCATAAAATTGACAATGAAAATCCTATCAACTATTTTTTTAAAAACAACTCCCTAGTCATTTAATGATTATATTAGAAATCAAAATTAAAATTAGAAACATTATCGCTCGTCGGAGCACTAACAACATCCAAATGAATTCTTTCCTTTTGTCTATGGATTTTAACCACAAGTGGGATATGTCCCATTAGTAGTCAAAGGGTTAAACAGCATTACAGACCAATAGACAATAAACGAGTTCATATTGTGGAGTTACACATTTTTTTCACTCCTAGATAACTTAAAGAATTATAATTTTTTACTACCTTATTACAAATATATAAATTTTTGTCACTTTCAATAAATTATAAAGCAAAGAAAACTTTATAAAGTGAAAGGTATTCAGCAAATCTCAATGAAATCTTTAAACTGAAATTGGATTTCTTATCAAATTTTGCGAGAAAATTCTGGAATATGTCAAAGGCTCTATAAATGTCTTCCGTAGGAGGTCGCTAGTAGAGGTATACAAAGCGGATTTAGGGGTTGGCGGGATTGGTTTAGCCAGTAACGTAGATTTAGAGAAGCGGCACAAAAAATGAAAAAAAAAAGTTTAAGACGGGTGGTACAATTTGCTTTATAATTAAAATTAAATTTAAGACAAGGGAGTCAAGCATAAATAAATTCTTGTTCTTATTTTGTATCTTGGAAAAAAAAAGAAGAAATATTTAAGTTTGGTATGTGTAACTAATTATTTTCCTAAATTTACATTATTTTTCATGACTTCCATTTTATTAATCGCATTAATTTGATTATGTTAATCATACTTACATTCGCCAAAAATTTGATAATTTTTTTAAGTGAAAGAATTAATTGATTCAAAAGATCAAGAAACGAATAAGCTCTTAGATAAAAGAAAAACGGTAAAAAAAAAGAAAAAAAGAATAGCATAAGCAATTGAGCTAAATATTAATTTAAGACGCTTTTGAATCTAATGAATTCATGATTTAGATCTTTACGCTTAACTGTTAACTATAAAGCTCTAAAAATTATGAGATTTAATTAATTTTTTTGTGTGTGGGTGTACATAATTTATAATTAAATTACTATTACTGCTCATCAAGTTAATATTAATTGTAGGATTGCTCTACTCATAGCAAATAAATTAATGAAATAACGTCTAGAGAAGATTATTTTACACTAAGAGGCATTATTTAAGATTATAAATAAAAAAAATCCGCCTTTTGAAACAATTTAATCGATTTTAGAAAATAAATTTCTTTAAAGTAAAGAAAAAAAGAAAAAAAAATGGACTTAAATAACTTTGCAAGACAATGAAAATACGCTGCATTTTATTACAAAAAGGAAAATTTTGTAACATAGTAATCATATTAATTTTTTATCTAACTTTTTCATTAAAACCTTCCATTCTATGGTATACATCTTGACTTATTTGGGGTATTTAAATTCTTAAAGAAGCTTATTAAAATTCATGCAATTAGAAATAACGAAACCAAAAACGTAAAAATAAAGCACTTGAAAATCAAACTCTTGGGATCCTGGTACATAACCTTAAGCAATATTGTAGTATGCTGCCCGATATTGTATTGTATTATTCAGTTTGACAATATTTTATATTATTGCGAATACCGCTTAATATCATACAATATCGTGCAATACGTGTACGTATGTTTGCTTTTGGAGGGGGAGGGGTAGTTATGAAGAAGTGAAAAAATTCTTTAAAAAATTTAGTAGTAATATACCAGTTGACCCTTAATACCATTAAAAAGGGTTAAAAAAGGTACCACTAACCTTTACCATACTAAGTAAAAAATTACCACTCTATTCTG
Organism: Argiope argentata; assembly: GCA_026289955.1. NCBI lineage: Eukaryota > Metazoa > Arthropoda > Arachnida > Araneae > Araneidae > Argiope > Argiope argentata. Next base: position 16,319,659 of record JAOUZG010050968.1, read on the forward strand.
TACCAAAAGGTAACGAATAGAGTGGTTTCATTTTCTAACCACTCTATTCGTTATCCTTAAATTTAGCAACAACGGGCATCAAAAGATATTTCTTTATATTACGTGTCAAAAGTATTAAGGTATATGATCTGGATTTCTGAAGCACTACACATTACTCATGATATGTTACATTATTTTCAGTCAAAGCAAAATTGAACTCAGAAGTCTTTGTATTTCTTACAGTAATAATTTTTTACATTATATACGAAATAGACATAATAATTCTAAATAGACACACTAAACCAACTATTTTCCGAAACGGAATTTTCTAAAAGGAATATTTCCGGTCATATAATATAGAATAAACTAAGAAAGAACATATAACAGTAAGCTTCAAATTATACAAAAAGTTATGAAAATCTATACGAAATGAGAAATTAGAGACCAACTTTATAATAATGAATAAACAAAGAAGGAACAGATAACAATAAGCTTCAAATCATAATTAAAAATAATAATTAAAATCAAAAGAAATGAAAAAAATATAATCCAAGTTTATAATAATGAATAAAAAAAGAAAGAACAGATAACAATAAGCTTCAAGTCATATTTTAAAAAAGTAATAAAAATCTATTCTAAATGAAAAAATATAATCCAAATTTTAATAATAATGAAAATCTATATGAAATGGAAAAAAAATAACATTCCAAAATTTTATAATAATGAATAACCAAAAAAGGAATAGATAACAATAAGCTTCAAATCATATTTTAAAAAATTAATTAAAATCGAAACGAAATGAAAAAATATAATCCAATTTTATAATAATGAATAAACAAAGAAAGAACAGATAACAGTAAGCTTCAATTTAAAAAAATGATGAAAATCTGTATCAAATGAGGGAAAAAAACGTATTCTAATTTTATAATAATAAATTAACAGAGATAGAACAGATAACAATAAGCTTCAAATCATATCTAAAAAAATTTATTAAAATCTCAACGAAATTAAAAAATATAACCCAATTTTATAATAATGAACAAACAAAGAAAAAACAGATAGCAGTAAGCTTCAAGTCATATTTAAAAAAAGGAATGAAAACCCATACGAAATAAAAACATATTTGGAACTCCTTTATTAAGTACAAATTAATCAATTTAACAGATTAATATGAAATAGAAATAAATGTGATCCCTAATATTTCTGGATTATAAAAAATATTGAAATTTTACTCACAGGATAATTAATGGCGACACTCCTCCATTAAAACGCCTATATGGCTTCTATCTGAATCGTCTTTCTTTCGACGGCAAGAGCCTCTTTCCCACGGTGGGGTTCGATTTTCGCTCGAACTTCTCTTCCTCTATACTTCCTCAACACCTCTTTCTACCTTCCTTTATACTTTCTCAAATTATTTACTCTTAGATTACTAAAAATTTAGACTTCAGAATATAGAGAACCTGACATCTTCACTTCTAAATCTTCTCTGCCACAAGCCTGGGGATCCCGAGATCCCTGAGGGTCGCTAGGCAACGAAATGACGTCGGAGAGATAAGAAGGCTAGGTCTAATCATAGCTCTATATATAGCTACTGAATTTTGCTATCTGAATAGTTAAAGTTATACTAATATAAATGCTCCTCGCGAGTATCGAAGCATGGTTCCTAAACCACTTTTTGGTATCATTTTAGGTTATTTATGAGGAGCATTGAGAAAAGGGGTATAAGTAAACAAAGGTAAATTCAATCAGTTTGAAAAAATTGAAAATTAAATATTTTTTAATGCTAACTAGATGCATTGCTAGATGCATTGTTTTTAAAGCTACTTGCACTAATTCATCAGACTATACATCAAGTTGTAGCAAGCATTGCTTTGCAACCTTTCAAGCTAGTTGCACTGATTCTTTAGGCTATGCATCATGTTAAAGCAAATATTTGCAACTTTTCTGTTTTTCAAGCTGGTTGCACTCATTCATTAGACTATGCATCATGTTAAAGCAAATACTTGCAGCCTTTCTTTTTTTAAAGCTAGTTTTACTCATTCATTGGACTATGCATCATGTTAAAGCAAGCATTGCTTTGCAAGCTTTCAAGCTAGTTGCACTGGTTCATTAGACTATGCATCATGCTAAAGCAAGCATTTCTTTGCAACCTTTCAAGCTAGTTGCACTAATTTATTAGATTATGCATCATGTTAAAGCGAGTATTGCTTTGCATCCTTACTGTTTTTTAAGCTAGTTGCTCTGATTCATTAGACTTTGCATCATGTCAAAGCAAGTATTTTCAACCTTTCTGTTTTTTAAGCCAGTTGCCCTGATTTATTTAACTGTGCATCGTGTTAAAGCAAGTATTTGCAACCTTTCTGTTTTTTAAGCTAGTTGCACTGATTATTTAGACTATGCATCATGTTAAAGCAAGTATTTGCAACCTTTCTCAAAATTACATCTTTTATTAACATTAAAAAAATATATAAATAAACTAAAGTAGTTTTGATCAATTTTAAAGATTTGAAAAACTGATAAGTGGTGGAAATCAAACGCAAAAATGTTTTTCAATGCTAGTTTTTGTTTTTCAAGCTAGTTGCACTGTTTCATTAGAATATGCATCATGTTAAAGCTAGTATTGCTTTGCAACTTTTTCGTTTTTTAAACTAGCTGCACTGATTCATTAGATTATGCATCATGTTAAATCAAGTATTATTGTCACCTTTCTCAAAATTACGCATCTTTTAGTAACATTAAAAAAAGAGCATAAGTAAACAAAGGACATTTCGATCAATTTGAAAAACTCACAAGGAAATCAAGTGAAAATCAAACGCAATTTAAAATAATTTTCAATGCTAACTGGATGCGATGCACGTAAGCACGATTTTGTTTTTCAAGCTTGTAGCACTGAATCATCAGACTATGCATCATGTTAAAGCAAGTATTTGCAACCTTTCTCAATATTACATATCTTTTAGTAACATTTAAAAACAGTATAAGCAGACAAAAGTAATTTTGATCAATTTGAAAAACCTACAAGGGGGGGGGAGAATAAAACAGAATTTAAAATAATTTTGAATGCTAACTAAATGCAATGCTCATAAACTAGTTTTTGTTTTTTTTAAGCTAGTTGCACTTAGTCATTACACTATGCATCATGTTAAAGCAAGTACTATTGCAACAATTCTCAAAATTACATATCATTTAGGAACATTAAAAAAATAGAATAAATAAAAAAGGTAATTTCGTTCAATTTGAAAAACTCACAAGGAGTGAAAATCAAACATAATTTAAAATAATTTTGATTGGTAACTAGATACAATGAACATAAACTTGTTTTGTTTTTTTAACCTAATTGCACTATGAATCATGTTAAATCAAGTATTATTGCACCATTTGTCAAAATTATGTATCTTTTAGATATTTTATTTATTTCTTTTACTAATAGAAGAAAGTGTTGTTATCATCAAATAATTCGAATTCAAGATTTTGACTCGTCCCCCGATTTCAAACCTACTTGAAGCCAAAAAATACAATTTTGACATTACGTTGCCTTCTTGTGAATCCGTAAATTCATTTAGCTAGGTTACTGAAATTTTGTATATGTCTTTCACACCAGATTTACAGAATTCTATCCTAAGTTTCTATCCACGTTTGGGTAATACACATTCTCAGAAATGCTGTTTGTTTGTCCGTCCTTATATAAATAAGTGAACACGATAAGAACAAAACAGAAAGAGTTTGATAAATAAAATTCAATATACAGTTTAAAAATCTATAGAACAGATTCGCATCCTGTTTTGAATAAAATCTTTGATGATTCGGTTGACTGTTTACGACTGGCACTTACGCAGGCCAGTCGTTCAGTTTTTGAGCTTTAAAAATGTGATAATTCAAAAACGCAGCGACCTAAATGAATAAAATATGACATGTGATGCTGTTGTTGAAATTAGGGCTATGTGGGGAATTTTTCTTCCATCGGTTGAAATAAAAGGCATCTAAAACTATTCTACGAAGCACAATTTCTACATGCAGGTTTTTCGAAATAAAAATCTGGGCAATCGTGGCTATCATAGTCATGCAACAAAGTATGCAATTTTTATGGGCAATTAGGGGGAAAACTCCTTTATTAAGGAATGTGCCAGAAAGAATTGGAAACATCATTCACTCTAGCTTCATAATAATTGCAAAATTAATCATGTTTTTGGGTGTGTATATATGTATTGGAAATGGTAAATTTATATTTTACTAAGTTAACAATTGAAAGTTCATTATAATCATCAAGGCATTTTTGATGTAAATGACATTTATCTTGCACCTTCCTTTTCAATTTAAAGGTGATATATTAGGTTGGAGAAAAAGAAATTCATTATTATTTTACTGCCATCTATCAAGAAAATAATGGATTTCTTTCCATTATTTTCCATCTCTTTCCATATGGAATTTTTGAAAATAATGGAAAAAGAAATCCATTTTTTTCTCGGTAGATGGCTGTAAAATAATAATGGTTTTCTTTTTCACCAACCTAATATATAAGCATTTACAAGGAATGAAATTGAAAAATTATTTGTAAAGAAAGACTTTTTTGTTAAACTATTATACGAATTTTAATTGATATTTTTATCAATAGGATTTAAGAAAGATTTCTTATCTCATAAATTTCAATTTTATTAAAGGTTTAATGTATCTGACCACGTTGAAAACGTATATTTTTGCTGAAAGAGCTATTTAAAAAATTCTTTTATTGTATAGACCAGTCTTTGAGCTAATCAAAAAGGCATTATTTTTTTCTCTGCATTAATTAGAAGTCAAGATATTAATATTTTCATAATGATCGGTAAACCGAACATTTAAATAACAGGAAGTACCTATTCAAAGGGTCAAAAATGTGTTAAAAATTTGTATAAATACAAATTTAGTTTTAAATACGAACATTTTTTGCGCTGCAAAATGCAAACCGCTACTGAGAGTTTCAACGGTGTTTTGTGGAAATTTGAATCTAAAGATGTCTTTGTTGAGCTCCGAACTCTCAGATTAGAGACAGTTTTGTCTGTAATACATTTTATTGAAGGTTTTTTAGGATTACGGAATATATTTGAGGTTATTGGAGTGTATATTAATGTAAATGCAGTAAGAGCATTTGCTGGACTTGACAAAGACAGAATAAATGAATCTAGGTGATATTCACTGCCAAATGCAAAAATTACCAGAAAAAATAAAATGATTAAGTGAGGAAAATTATTAAAAGCTGAGGAGGAAGAAGGTATAATCTATAAATGAGGTGAATTTTGAGTATGTAATAAATCTATAAATGAGGTGAATTTTAAGTATGTAATACATAATTTATTATTAAAATATGTTACTGTATACTTTATATGTATTTTTCTCAAAATTGATTCTTCCTTACGATTTGCTCATTTCAAATCAACTAACTCAAACTATAACTATCATATTACTAAGAATTTAGGAGTAATTGCAATGAAATTTATGGGGAAATTAGGTACTTTGTCCTTATACTATCTCCTAGAGAATGATTCGAAAGAATTTAAATTATGTTGATATTTTTTTAATTTACAGCCTATTGTTTAAACAATAACGCCATAAATTTACTAAAAATTTCATAGTAAATTCACTGGTTCTAAATTTTTTTATTTATTATTATAACCAGACAATTGTTGTTCATTTCTTGGAGAAAAGTATGTATTTTATTTTGGTACAAGTTTTGTTCAGATGAGAATAATAGTTTTTGATGCAGCTAATTTGTTTTTAAAGAAGGTGTTTAAATTTACGGTATTAAATGCCAATTTTCAAAAAGTTTTAATGTTTATTTCAAATATTGACTTCCTATTACTAATTTTGAATTGTCTCAAACTTTCTCCATTAAGCCTCTATGGGCCGAATTTTTGTTTTAACTCCAAAAAAAAAATAATTGTGGGAACAAAAAAAATCAGAAATTATAAACCTATATATGCAAATGAAAACAAATTTTTCTGTTTACACAATTTTATTGCGTTATAATCCTTATGTAATTTTCAAGTCATACCGACCTATAAAATTTGCACTTCTGTGTATAATAGCTCATATGTGAAAGTCCAATTTGCATTTGGTGTAAGGAATAAATGTACATGCATTCATAAACATAGTTTAGTAATCACTGACAAATGTACAAATAATTTCAATTGTATCAAATGGTTTCGCGTCGTTTTACTGCCAACAGTTTGCGCAGCATTTTTTTTTTTTTTTTTTTTTGCTATTTCGGGATGATGAGCCTAGTAATGGTCATGAATGCTAGTATTGGCTGTGTTTGCAACGTCTTTAATATTTTTGCAAATCAATCTTTAATAACATTAGCTGTGTGGATTGATGAACCTTCATACAGAAAATTCCTGCCATTTCCACTTGGCTCATCGCCATGGTAGCCATCTGGGAGGTTTCAATTACATTTTTTCTCATCAGAAATTATTATGGAGGATCATTCAGAACTCCAGGACTTATGGTTTTTAGCCACTGCAATGTACTCAATGTACCTTTCAGATTCCGTTTAGATTGGTGCCTCCTTTATCTAATTAAGAACTTTTGAAGCTTTTTATGTAGTTTTTGATAATTCTTCTTGAAACATATGTAATGCCAACAATAGTTTCCAACAACACTTTCGTCCGGTTTTTTTAGTTCTCGAAATATTTTTCTTTGATCAAGTTGCATTGATTTTTTATCTGTTATTCTGATTTTTAGAATTTCTTGTGAAGTTCAAAATAGTATCTATTTAGACTGATGTGTAGCTGATTGCAATCTTTATCACATTTTTGCCATCATTTTTGTTGGCAACATATTGTCCTTTTAGAAATTCAATTAAAGATTTTTCTATAAGTGTTCTAAAAATGAGGAATACTACGACTTTCGATAAAATAGAATGTTTTTCCTAACAAAAACATTTAAAAGGAGTAAAATAGACACTTTAAAGATTTATAGAAACTTCCAAAGCAATTTTTTTAGCATAATTTAGCAAATGTCCCTCTTCTCTCAAAAACCAAAAATCGTTTAAGCACTGCTTTTTCTTAATTTTTAGTACTTTGTAAAATTTATTACTTAAAAATAAAAGAAAAAATATTTAACAACGCAAAAATAGATCAACGGAATCAAAATACAAAGCATAATTTATGAAATTTTAGTCCTTCTACTTTCGTTTCACATAGAATAATCTTTTTTTTTGCTCCGTTCTATAGTGAAGAAAACCGAGTATGCTATTTGGACCCATTTTTTCAATTCCTACTGTTCTCTCATAATCTCTTTATATATATACATGTATTTTTCGCTCAAATTTTCAATCGAATACTTTTTTCATTAAAATACTTTTAAATTTTCAATAAAATACTTTTAACTTTTCAATAAAATAATTTTAAATTTTCAATAAAATACTTTTTATTCATCCACTCAAGTTCAAATACATTTTTTTAACTTGTAAGGGTTGACACTTGATGTTATTACAGTTTTTCCAAATATTAATTCATTAATTAAATTTAATTAATTTTAATACTTTAAATAGAGTTTTAGCAGTTTGTAAGGAAAATTGAAGTCAACAAGCAGTAGCTCAATCGGTAAAATGAAAGGATTCCTATATTTTTCCAGTGAAGGTGTTCTTGTGAACGTCAATAATTTTTTGATAAATTCTTTATATTAATAGTAATTATTTAATTAAAAGTGTCTAAATTAAGATTTTTCTTCTTTTTACCTAAGTAGGAATTGACTAATTTTTTTTATAGTACTTGTTCATCGAATGATTGGGTATAAAATTTGATACGGAATTGCAAATTTTAAAGCACGGTAAATAGAAAATTTCATGTACCTCTGCCGTTTTGTTATCGTGTTTACAAGCATCTAAATGCACAGACCAATAAATAGTAGACCCCTGGAGTATATGTATTAAATTTTATGTATTATGTTCTATACGTTTTGAAGTTACCGGTCTCACTAGCATACAGGCAGACTGATTAGATTTGGTTTAAAATTTGATAGAAATCTACAAATTTTGGGTGAGGCATAGCCCATACCAAATTATCGTTAATTTAACAATAATTAACGAAATTTAAGTTATCGTTTTCACAGGCATAATATAATAGAAATATATGTTATTATATACAGACATAATAATAGATATAGACAGACAAAATAATATAAATATATTTTTTGGACTGATGGGGACATTCGTCAAACTTTTGAATTTTGTCGATAGTTCTCTGTGGATACTAAAATGCAAAATCACTACTGTTTTTGTTATTTTCCGATATACATCTATGGTGACATTTATTTATAATTTGAACCAACACCAATTATAATTTATAAATTCATTTAAAAAAAGGTTTTATTATTTCATGTACTTCTGATTTCTTTTTCCGTTAAGAAATTCGGATGTTTGTTTGTAAAAGAAAAAAGCGTAGTGGTTGATTGTGTCGGAATGTTGGCCTAAAAGGCGTAGGAGTGAAATAGAAAGAAATATGCATTCTGTCCAGAATCATAATTGTGCGCGAACTGGGATGTATTTAGATTCCGTGTTAGCTCTGGCTGCCGGCAGGACATTCACCTAATCAAAGCTTCCTTATTACGTTCTCTCAGCTCCAGGAATTCAGTAGCGCAGCTACTCATCATAAATAAGCTAAGTCATCTGGAATGCCAAGAATTTTCAAATTGTTTGAACAATCCAAGATTTTGTAAGTATCAAGTCAGAAATTTGATATTTCGATACGTGATAATATTTATAAGTAGCTTTGATGGAAAAAATTAGTTATTAATAAAAACTGAAATTTCTCTAGTTTTTAAAGATCTTTCAAATCTCACTATGATATAAATGTTCTGATTTTTGGTAAAATTTAAATGGAAAGGTTGAAAGTAAAAGGATAATTCTTCGTGTGAGCTTCGTTGTGACATTAAAGAGTTGACCGGATAACGGAAAATAATACGAGATAGTTCAAAATTCACGCAAGACTTCAATTTTGTATCATTTGAGCGATAAAATGTTACAAACGAAAAAATAACGTTAAAAAAGTATTATAGCTGATTTTTTTTTTAAAAAAGGCTTTACTGCTTCAGTTTTCGATTTTGGTAAAAACTGTAGTCGCTACCATATGCCATACAGCTCAAGTGAAGATTGAATTACTGCATGAATCAATTCCTGGTAGTATAATTTCTTGCTTTGGAGATTAAAACAAGCCGCTTACATCATTCAATTTAACGCCTTTGAGTATTAAAATATTTTTTTGAAGTTTAAGATTATTGTTGTTTCTAATGGCATTTCTCCTGGACAAGCTTGCATCAACGATTTTAAGCCGTGGGTAGCGATTTTTTTAGTAGCACCAACCAGGACCTAGAGTACGTCTTAGATATATCGCTTAAATACACGAGAAATTCGAAAGAACTCTCTTTTTGGCTTTTTTGTATGGACTGTTTGTTTCATGCTGCCTTTTGAAGCTATAATTGAGTAGAATGAGTGATTACTCACTTTCCGAAAAGTTAGCAATATTTATTTTGAACTCAAATCTTTATTAAACAAAAGATTATTAAATTTAAATAAGATTATTTTAACAAAAAGACTAAATATGTTTTTAATTAACAAATGAATTTTGATAAATTTGGTTTGAAAAACCAATATTTTAATGATTTGTTCAAGATGCAAATAGCTTGAAATGGTTTGGATGTACCGCTGCAAAATTAGTTTATTTATAACTTCCTTAGTTTAATTTTTATTTGTATTTCAGCATAGCTTTTGAATGTTTGACCCCATTCGAGGATAGGGACACAGTCTTTAGTTTTGGAATAAAAAAAACACTGTCATATGGATTTTAGAAAATCAAGACAATTAAAAACGCCATTTTGAATTGAAATATTTTTTAAATTAATACTTTATTTGTTTGTTTATATACGCAAAAGTAGTAAAATTATTTACATAAAGAAAAAAATATGCCTAAATACTTATAATATTTATACAAATGCGTACAAAATAAGAACAAATATTTATCATATACATAAAATTACTTTGCTGAAATTTTGAAATTAATTATAATTTAATTAGCAAATAAATGTAATAACCTAAAATATTTTATTAGAAATTGGAATGTATATTTACTGGCATTCCTTTTGATTATCATTCATTAATACTCTGTTTGTCGGTTTCGTTTTCCTGCTTATGTGTGCACACAGTGTTACGAGTGAAGGAAGTTTAATAAGTTTTGCATTAGAGCAAAAATAAGAAGACAGACAGACCGGATTTGTAGTGGCAATTCAATGTCAAAGTGATTTGGAGCTCGTGTTATCAATTAAAAAATAGTTAGAGGTTTGGCATAGACTTTATTAAGCGAATAGTTTCACTACTGGCTAAACAATTTTCTTTAAAAGCCACTATAAAAGAAATAATTGACAGTGGTCTCCCCATAGTTAAGCTTTCTTTAAATTTACACAAAAAAAGAAATTTTAAATTCGTTTAATCTCAATACCCTTGTTATAATACTTTTGAGCCTTTTGTAATCTTAATCAGTAAGTTTGTGATCAAAATACATTAAGGAGCCCTCCAGGTCCTGATTAAGGCAGGGGCATACGAGGCAGTTGCCCCGGACCCCCACGTAAGTGGGCGCCCCAAAACCGAATAGAAATTTTAAGTTTCCTTCTTTAATGAATAATCTTCATTACCAAATTAGTGAAGCAGAGGGGGCCCCAAAGAATTTTTTGCCCCGGGCCCCAATTAATCTGAGTCGGGGCCTGGAGCTCTCCCCATTTAAACAAACTGGTGAATTTAATTATGCATTTCATCATATTCTTCAAGCTTAATCAGCTTATTAATCATTTATTGTAATAAATCAATCTTTTAAAAAAGATTTATTGAAATAAATCTTAAATTAATTAATTAGATTATTTTAATTTTTTTATTTAAAATTTTTTTCTGATAATTTAGATGCTGATATTTATTTATTAATATGCTAATACTCACTTATGTGTGCTATACTCACTTATGTGTTAAATTTTAATTTATGCGATTTTTTATTTTTGACTTTAATTTATGCGATTTATTTTTATTTTTAACTTTAATTTATACGATTATTTTAATTTTTGACTGTAATTTATCCGATTTATTTTTATTTTTAACTTTAATTTATGCGATTTATTTTAATTTTAACTTTTATTTATGTGTTTTATTTTTTAATTAATGCGATTAAATTTAAAGAGATTATTCGTGTTTGTAAGTACTGTAATAAATAAGCGAACAAAAAAATAGATTGATAGATGGAGAATAATAGTTAGTAAGAGTAATAATAATTAAATTAAGAATTTCATTAGTTATACTTGACAGTTTTAATATCATATTATTAATAACACCGGTTCCATAGACAATTATTTTCTATAAGCTATATCCATGTTGCAGATATCTTAAAATGGAGTTATCTGATAGTATATGCAATGATTCCAATTGAGATCATTAGAACGCAAAATCCTTTGAATTTAGATCTCTAATTTCTTTGTTGTAACTATTACTGTGACATTAGGAAATTTGGATTTTTTTTTTTGTATAAATATATTATGTTTTTTTTTATTTCTACTATTTGTTTATACGTTCCCTATATATATAACTTGTTCAAATTTTCAATCGTTAATAAAATACTTTTTATTCATCCACTCAAGTTCAAATACGTTTTTTAAAACTTTTAATGGATAACACTTGATGTTAAAACAGCGTTTTCAAATATTAATAAATTAATAAAATTTAATTAATTTGTATACTTTAAATAGTGTTTTAGCAGTTTTTATTGAGATTTGAGGTCAACAGTTAGAATAGCTCAATCGGTAAAATGCAAGGATTTCGGTATTTTTCAAGTAAGATTGAAAAGTGCGAGATCAATTCTTGCAAAAATCAATAATTTTTTTTACAAATTATTTATATTTATTGTAATTATTTAATAAAAAGTAACTAAAATAAAATTTTTCTTTGTTTACCTAATTATGAATTGACTTAAATTTTTTTATAGTACTTTATATTAGTAATTTGGATTTTAGACACACACACATTAGGAAATTTCATTTTAATCTTCAGTAAAACTTTGTTGTAGAAATTTCTGATCCAGTTTATGGACATAAAATGAAACGAATAATTTTGCATTATTAAAGAATAAAACAGTAGTTTTGGATTTAAAAATGAACTATATTTTTTTATAAAAGTTATCTTATCTAAAAATATGATAGTATTTTAATGTATGTGAATAAGTTTGAGATAATGTTTTTGAAAAACATTTTAAAATAGTTGTATTTTTGAATATTTGTATAAGAAAGATTGAAAAAAATATGTATGAAGGCAGAATATATCACCGAAGTAACAAAAGTGTTTTTAGAAATGGGAGAACAATTTTTTTTAAAGCTAAAAAGTGGTATAAAGGAAAACTCTTCTAATTTAGAGGGTTATTAAATGATACATTAAACCTTTTGCCGAGATCTTAAGAAATATATTATGTACTAAAAAATAAACCTTATTTTTTATATCCATTCTTTAAATATTGGGTTTTAAAAGACAAATAACAATAACAATAAAATTTTCTTTTTTTTTCACATTGTGTCCAATTAAAACAATTATAAAATATTTCATGAATAATTTACTTATTCTTTAACCTAGAATTTTCAAAACACATGGAGAAATTAGTACACCCAAATTTAAACTAAAAATAGGAATTAGATTATAATTTATGAGGGTTTTCGTAAGAAAATGTTACCAAAGAGTAGAATTTAATAAGCAACATCTAAAGATATAAATAAAATTGCATAAAACGTATGTTAAAGTAAGTATAGAAATCACTGTTGCTCCCCAAAAAATAGAAACAAGATTCAAACTGCTTTATGAAGAGATCTGTTCAACAGTGATTTCTATACTTATTCTGCTTTATGAAGAAATCTGTTCAAACATTAAGAATATTAAATAAAATTTGCTTCTTAGGTTCAAAAAAAAAATTATTTTCAACACAGTCACATATTTTAATTTCTGAATTTGAAGCAATATTTACCGTAATATTAATGTTATGATGTTAACATCCATGAAAAATAATCAAAATTATTTTTTGAATCAAACTAATGGTTTAAAGCAATTCTGAAGTAAGTGAAAGTTTAAAAATATTTGAAAATAAAGTATTAAGAATCCCATTTCCCTTATTTAACACCAATAATCATGAAACTTTTAAATTAATAGAAAAGTTTTTTATCTAAATGTCACATTTAACATTCTTTCCATATTGAAAAATAACTGAATAATTAATCATTTAAAGGAATTTAAATGGTCATTTCTCTTTAAAAACTCAAAAGTATAAAATATATCTAAGATATAAATGAAAGTTATTATCTGCTGTTAGAAAAAAAATTCAAAACTAAATTCAAAATACAACTTACCAATGGCTTGCTGCAACAATGGAGTTTACCTGTTACCTTCTAGACAACAAGTGGTCCCTTTCTCTTTCATCCCTTCTCCCTATTTCGACATCAGCATGCCTGCTTTGAGCATGTGCAGCAAAAATCAATAATTGCTCTAGAAAATACAGCTTACGATGATTGGCAGCTACAGAGATCTAAAAAGCTCTGAACGTTCCTCCCTCTCAGCAAGGAAAAAATATTTTTTTATCAACCTAACAACCAATGACAATCCTACATTCAGCGAGTTCCCCCTAAACGACGCTAATGTAATTCGTTACTAGAAAAGACCCTGCTATACTCTAGACCTACAATGGCCATATGGCCCCCCCCCCTCTTCAAATTTTCCGCTTCTTTGTTGCTTTCAATAAGCAAAAAAAGAAAGAAAAAAGTAGGGCCAACTTTCCATAACCGCTTTTTGTACATGATATTTTATTACGTAATAATAGCCCCTCAAATCGATTTTTTTGCCCAATTGTATAGATTTTTAATTTTGGTTCTTTATTTTGGTGCATATAGTATATCTAATAAGTCTAATTTTCCACATCGATAAATCCTTTTTTATCAGATTTATGGTCGGGGGAGTTTATAGAGGACAACTCAGTGGGGTGATAGCTGATGGGGACAATCACCCCATTGAGTTGTCCTCCTTAAACTATTCAACAAAACCAGACTAAGGCAGAGGCATACAGGGCAGTTGCCATGGGCCCCCACATCAGAGGGCCCCCCAAATCGAATAGAAAGTTTATTTTATGTCGCCTATTTTAATGAAATTTTTTAACAAAATATCTATATAAAATATATAAGAAAGTACTAATATTTAGTTTATGAGATTTATCAGTTTCTCTTATAGACAGATGATTAAGATCGTAGTAGAATGTAGTTTAATTTAAATCTTGCTTTTGTATTTTATCAGATTGCATTTTAAATGCAATGGTTAAATGTGGTACTTCGAGTTAAGACTAAGAGTGTTTTTAGTTTTAATTTTAAGTAGTATTTTGAATTAATTAAATATTACTACCCTAGATAGGTTATATGCATGGATTCTTCATTACTAAATTATTACAGCAGGAAAGACAAATAATTTCTTGTTTATGGCCCAATTAGCCTAAGTTGGGACCTATATCCAAATCGACGGGTTTTTTTTTACCGGAAACCAATGTATATTTTCTTTAGTTCGAGGATATAAAAAGATGAATGATTTTACATCTAAGGCATCTCCTTCAAAAGTTTTATTCAAAAATTTGTTATAGATCTACAGTTTTGGTGTCAAGACTGAATACTCAAATTTCATTTATTAAGCTTGTTGTGTTTTTGACTTATCAGGTTCTCAAACACGTGGACATATAAACAAAAACTGGCAACAACTCTTGACGGATTTAAGTCAAAATAGGACACAATACTAGTAATGAAATAAAACTGCAAATTCAGTTTATATAGCATGTAGTGTTTGGGAGTTATTATGTTCACATATACAGGGAATTATGTTCACATATACAGGGAATTATGGACGGAAAGTTTTTAGTTTAAGAATGTCGCCAGATAAATTTAATAGAAATCAATAATTTTAGTATTAAGACTTAGTGTCACATTTCATCTGTCTAGCTCGTTATCTGTTTATTCAATACGTTCACAGACAGAGATTTCTCCAGGACTATATATTTTTTTCATTAAAAATATAAATTACAACGTTTTAGATGATTTTTTAATATCTTCTTACAATTTAATGAAAAGTAAAAAAGGCATATATAAAAATGTTATAATCAAGTAATATTTATATAAAAAATTAAATCAATTCCTACTTAGGTCAACAAAGAAATTTTTTATTATAGTTACTTTTTATTAAACAACAATTGTTAGAATTATAAAATTCCATAACAAAAGACTGCAGTTTATGTTCACTCTCTGCAGTTTAAATTGGGAACGAGTAATACATGGAATGAGACCTTGATACATTTAGTTTAAATTTAATTAACATTTATAAATAATAGTAAAGTGGCACATTCATAATTTTATGAAATAAGATAACCCAAAAAAATGTAATATAAAAAAATAAGTCAATTCCTACTTAGGTAAACAAAGAAGATTTTTATTTCAGTTATTTTTTATTAAATAATTGCAATTAATATAAATAATTTATCAAAAAATTATTGATTTTCACAAGAATTAAACCCACATTCTTCACCTTCATGTGAAAAATACTAAAAACTTTGCATTTTACCGATTGAGCTACAGCCTGTTGATTTCAATTTTCATTAAAAACTGCTAAAACTCTATTTAAAGTATTAAAAATTAATTAAATTTAATTAGAAATAATATTTGAAATAACTGTATTATCAAGTGTCATCCACTATAAGTTTTAAAAAATGTATTTAAACTTGAGTGGATGAATTTTTTTTTGTATTAATGATTGAAAATTTGAACCAGATATATATAGAAAGAATGAGAACTTACAGTAGGAATTGAAAAAAGATACGAAATCATGCATTAATTAGAATTAATGCATTAATGGGACGGAAATTTGTAAAATGCATTCTGAATTTTGATTTTTAATTGTGTGTGAATTTCCCCCCCGGATTTATTTAAAAGTTTTCAAAAAAATTCAAACATGAAAATATAGTAAAAAGCAGTTTCATTCCTTTCTGGAACAAAATATTATTTTTCTGTTGATAAATATTAAAAATTGTAAAAAACAGAATTTAGAATACTTCACATTTCCAACTATTAATTTTTTTAGATTTATTAACTAAACATTATTTATTTCTCATCCATTTCCATAATAATAACATCCTATTGCTATGGTGCCAAATGTAGTCTCATGTCTAGAAAGGTCCCAGAAGAGACTGTGTTACCATCATTTATTTTAAATATAGAACAAATCATTTGTTTGTTTTTCCCCCGACATACTTCACATCATCATTATCCCTTTTAGCTTCTTTAAAACTTCATTTTGGGTTAAAAGTGCCAAATAAGTGTCGTCCCAGGTCAACGACAGGAATTTAGATTCCGAGAATTTACTTCGATCTTGACTTTGGGCTACTTATTATTTAATGCATTAAACCAGTTTGGGTTAAATCAAGAAAAATGAAGATCAAATCGAAGTTCATAATTTCATGAGAAGGTGAACATGAAACTTGCGAGGTCAAGTTCGAAGTATCCAATTTTATTTAAAACTTTTCTTGGGTGCCCTTTTGGAGGGTATGTCTAATTCAGAGTGGAGAAAAAAATGCAAGCCTATGTATTTTATGCATTTTTTTTTATCTCGGTACTTTTATCTTTTTTTTTTCATTTCACAGCATGCTTTTTTAACAAAAAATAACCAAACATTATTTTTTAACAAGCCTACAAGAAGGATTAATTCTGATTAATTATTAAAACTGCAACGAGTTTGCCGAAATTTTTATTGTATACTGCACTAGTTTTAATTTTCTAACAGAAAAGTTATGTTAACCACTTCGCATACAATGACGTGTCTGAAACGCGCATCGAATTACTAAATTTTTATTTTCAAGTCTGCAATTAAGCCTCAGAATTAAGTATTTAAATACGAAAAAATCAATCAAACGATTTGGTATCCCAAATGCTCCATATATTATTAAAAAAATCAAATTAACAATTAATGACCAAAATAGGATGAGTTATCTAATTAGAAAGTTAAATAAATTCGGATGTCAAGGTTTTAATAATTAGTATATAATGAGCCCAATGTAAAAAATCAAAAATAATTATACATTTAATATTGAGATTAATAAATTTATCTTTTTACAGGTAGTACTTTTCCAACAGTATATTGATAACTCTCATGCACTAAGACTAAAAATAAAAATTTGAACACTCGTGGTGTTCAAATTTGTTGAATTTAGGTGGTTGCCTAAAGTCAGTAGTTTTTATACTGATTGGAAGAAGACAATATGTTTACTAGGGATTGTGCAAGAAAGTTTTAGTGAGACTACTGCCCGATGTTATGCTATCGTATTCCACTCACAAATAAGCAGATCGGCTTCTTTTTGAGGAATGGTAATTTCGTACCCTAATTTAATGTTATAATGATAAAACAATTCTTAAATTTCAAGTTATTTGCCTTTTCTGGTTTTATCATGTTCTTATAGACATGAGCGAACAAACACAAAGACTTCTTGATGACAAATTTTCAATCGTTTATAAAATACTTTTTATTTATCCAGTCAAGTTCAAATACAATTTTTAACTTGTAGTTGATGACATTTGGTGTTTAGTGCAGTTTTTTCAAATATTAATTCATTAATTAAATTCCTACTATTAGTTCACACTCTCCCTAAAAAATATATATATATTTCAAATTTCAAGTTTCAAATATCGAAGCTTCGATATTTGAAATATATATATATTTCAAATTTCAAGTTTCAAATATCGAAGCTTCGATATTTGAAACTTGAAATATATATATATATATATTTAGGGAGAGTGTGAACTAATAATAGGAATTTAATTTATGAACTATAATTTGAAAAAACTCCACTAACACCAAATGTCATCAACTACAAGTTAAAAAATTATATTTGAGTTTGATTGGATGAATAAAAAGTATTTTACGAATGATTG